>PVKS010042298.1:0-15529 GCA_004027875.1 Aplodontia rufa
TTTTTTTTTTTAAGAGAGAAGGACAGGGGTCTGGAGTGATGGCTCAGTGGTTAAGGCACTTACCCAGCATGCCCGAGTACACGGGTTCAAACCCCAGCACCCACGTACACAACTGAGTGTTGGAGCAACAAAAGCCATGTGAAAAACTCAATAAAAATGGATTCTCTGTCCCTCACTCACTATCTTTCTCTCTTTGAAAAAAAAAAGAGGACAGTGTGAGAGAGAGAGACAGAGAATCAACTTTTATTGAGTTTTTCACATGATCTTCGTTGCTCCAACACTTAGATATGTACGTGGGTGCTGGGGTTTGGACCTGTGTATTTGCACAAGCTGGACAAGCGCTGTAACCACTGAGCCACTGCTCCAATTCGTCCTTCCTTTCTTTCTACTGGGGATTGAATCACGTGTACTTTAACACTGAGCTACATTCTTAGTCCCTGAAAGGGATCTTAGAATGTATAAGGAATTTTGATGTTAATAAATTGGGATATTGTGGTGCTACCTTCTGGCTGGTGCGTTCCTTCATTCCCTCCTGCAATGTAGTTCTATTTTATTTTATTTTTGTGGCACTGGGGATTGAACCCAAGGCCTCCTACATGCTAGGCAGGCACTCTACCCCTGAGCCACACTCCAGCCCACAAAATGTAATTTTATAAAGTTCTCATTTTCTTTTCTTTTCCTTTTTTTTTTTTTGGTACTAGGGATTGAACATAGTGGAGCTTTAGCACTAAGCTGTATCTGTAGTTCTTTTTATTTTTTATTTTGAGACAGGGTCTTGCTAAGTTTCTAAGGCCCTCATGAAGTTGTTGAGGCTGGCCCTAAATTTGTGATCTTCCTGTCTCAGTCTCCCAAGTAACTGGATTATAGGTGTGTGTCATGGTGCCAGGTAACAGTGAAGGGTTCTTCTTTCTTTCTTTCTTTCTTTCTTTCTTCTTTCTTTCTTTCTTTCTTTCTTTCTTTTTTTTTTTAGACGGAGAGAGAGAGAGAGTCAATTTTATTTAGTTTTTCATCTGGTTTTCATTGCTTTGACACTTTGTTGTGTATGTGGTGCTGGGGTTTGAACTTGGGTCCCCATGCATGCCAGGCAAGTGTGATACCGCTGAGCCACCGTTTGAACCCCACAGTGAAGGCTTCTAAGTAGGGGAGAGGAAAAAAAAACAAACAACAAGAGGAGTGTATAAGAAAATTAATTTATAAACTACGAGAATAAACAGGTTAATTATTGAGAATCAAGAGATAGTGCAGGTCAAATTCTGTGTATTAAGTACCTGAATTAGATAGGTAGTTTATTATTGGAGTAAGGTAAAGGAATTTCATATAATCTGTTTTTTTTTTCCACCTGGCACTGGAGATTAAACCCAGGGCCTTGTACATACTTGGCAAGTGTTCTACTGCTGAGCTATATCCCCAGCCTGGTTAAAGAAACAAAAACGGGGGGCTGGAGCGGTGGCTCAGCGGTTTCAGAGCTTGCCTTATAAGCTTGAGGACCCGGGTTCAAACCCCAGCACCACGTACACAACTGAGTGTTGGAGCAACTAAGGCCATGTGAAAAACTAAATAAAGTTGTTTCTCTCTTTCTCTCTCTCTCTCACTGTCCCTCTTTCTTTAAAAAAAAAAAAAAAAGAAAGAAACAAAAACGGTGCTGATGATATAACTCAGTGGTAGAACACTTGCTTAGCACACTTAAGGCTCTGGATTTGATCCTCAGTACTGGGGCAGGGGAGAAGAAAGAAAAAGAAAAATGCGGGTAGATGGTGAAAAATTGGACGTTTGGGTAGATAGATGATCCTTGTCTTCTCCCAAAGTCAAAAAGAGGAGGCACCTTTTCTTGGAGTCCAACAGGATAACAAAGTCCTGCATATCTTCACTTAAAACTCTAACAAGAAAGAGAGGGAATGGCGTGGGTAGAGTTGGCAAGGGAAGGGAAGAACCACAAAAGGAAGTAGATGGCCCAAGTCATATGACAGTGTAGATCTCCCTGTCAACTTTACTTCCTAATTTTGCATCCTTCTATTGCACATGTTACCCACAGACTTTGCTGTGCATTAAAAGTGGGTAGAAGTGATTGATTTATTCATTCAGTTGACCAACATTTAATGATATCTATCACTTGCTAGGAGTTTTCTGGAAGGAAAACAGTTGTTGGTGAGGTAGTTAAAGGAAGCTAGGTAAGGGAAATCTGGGCAAAGGAACTAACATGGGCCAAGTTTGGAGGAATCAAGCAGTATGTTACATTCCAGAAATAGGAAGTATAGAGTTCCAGGGAGAAAAGTAGGAGATAAAACTGGAGAGATAGGAAGGGTACAGTACAGGAAGAAACTTAGATGCCACATTAATATATTTGGATAATTCAATAACAATTTAGGGAAAAAGTTAGACTTCACCTCATATTAGTGTAAAAATCATCAGAATTAAAATGGAGTTGCTTATGTCAAGCCCTAACAACAACAAAAACAAAATAAGATAAAGATGGGAGATTATAGGAAGAAGATATCATGTTTATATGCCTGATAATAAGAACTATCACAAAAGACTTCCAGAATCACAACCTTACACAAAGGTCACTGCAACCTTATGCAGAGAAGATTTCTGCAAGGATATCTGACCAACTCTTGTTACTCTTGGATTGACACCAACCTTGTTATTGTTTTTTTTTAAGAGAGAATAAATTTTATTTAGTTTATCATATAGCTTTCATTGCTCTGACACTTTGTTGTCTATGTGGGGTTCTGGGTTTGAACTCACATCCTCACTGATGCCAAGCAAGTACTGCAGCCACCAAGCGACCACTCCAGCCCCCTTGTTATCGATTCTTTTTTTTTTTTTTTTAAGAGAGAGGGACAGTGAGAGAGACAGAGAAAAACAACTTCATTTAGCCTTTCACATGGCCTTAGTTGCTCCAACACATAGTTGTGTACGTAGTGATGGGGTTTGAACCCAGGTTCTCGCGCTTGCCAGGCAAGCGCCGAAACTGCTGAGCTACTGCTCCAGTCCCTTGTTATTGATTCTTATTGCCAAGGACTATTGTTTCAGAATGTCTTTTATAATCCTTTTTATTTTGCCTTTAAAAACTTCCCCTAACTTCAATCTCCTTGAATATGCACACAGTTTATGATATAGGTATTCTCATTACAATGCTACTCCCAAATTTACTTATTAATTTTTGGAGAATCCCTGTTATCTAGGTTGATAGTAGACCCAAAAGTAGACCTCAGAGGGGCTGGAGTGGTGGCTCAGCAGTTATGGCACTTGCCTGGCATGTGTGAGTACATGGGTTTGAACCCCAGAAGCACATATACAATAGTGTTGGAACAACGAATGCCACATGAAAAATTAAATTTAAAAAACCTGATTTTCTCTCTCTCTCTCTCTTTTAAAAAAATAATAATAGAGTGGGGCTGGAGCGGTGGCTCAGCGGTTACAGCACTTGCCTGGCATGTGCGAGTATGCAAGTTCAAACCCCAGCACCACGTACACGATGATGTGTCTGAGCAAAGAAAGCCACATAAAAAACTAAATAAAATTAATTCTGTCTTTCTCTCTCTCTCTCTCTCACCGTCCCTCTGTCTTTTAAAAAAAAAAAAACGTAATAGAGTTTTGAATGTAAAAATCAATAAATAAAGTACTAAAAAAAGAAATAGCAGAATATTCGTAGTTAGTTGGGAAGGCCTTTTTCACCTGACCACCAAAGCAAGAACATATGAAAAACATTATTTTTTTTTTTTAAAGAGAGAGGGACAGTGAGAGAGACAGAGAAAGAGAGAAACAACTTTATTGAGTTTTTCACATGGCCTTCGTTGCTCCAATACTCAGTTGTGTAGTTGGTGCTGGGGTTTCAACCTGGGTCCTCGTGCTTGCCAGGCAAGCGCCGAAACTGCTGAGCCACCGCTCCAGCCCCTGAAAAACATTATTAACAGTTTTCATTAAATTAAACTGAAAATTGTGAAGCTTCACAAACAAGATTAAAAGACAAAGGCTGGGACTGGAGCAGTGGCTCAGCAATTACCACGCTTGCCTGGCATGCACAGGGATGCGAGTTTGAACCCCAGCACCATGTACACAACGAAGTGTCGGAGCAACAAAAGTCACATGAAAAACTAAATAAAAAATTGATTTCTCTCTCTTTCTCATTGTCCCTTTCTCTTAAAAAAAAAAAAAAAAAAAGGCAAAGGTTGACACAGTGGTGCGCACTAGTAATCCCAGCTAACTGGGAGGCTGAGGCAGCAAGCAGTTCCAGGCCAGCCTGGGCAACTCAGTAGAACACTGTCTCAAAACAAAGTGAAATAAAGGGATGGGTATGTAGCTCAGTGGTAGAGTGCTTGCCTAGCATGTATGATGTCCTGGGTTCAATCCCCAGAATTGTTAAATAAATAAATAAAATTTAATTAACACGATGGGCTGGGAATGTAGCTAAGTTTGCCTAGCATGTGGGAGGCCTTGGGTTTGATCCCCTGTACTGCAAGAGAAAAAGAAAGGATTAATAGACAAATGAACTAGGAAAAACATTTGCAATATTTAATGGTCAAAGGGTTTAATTACATATTTTTTCTTTTTGCAGTACTGGGATATCATGTGGGGGGCAAGGCTGAGGAAACAGATTTGAGATCACAGCAGGTGGAAGAAGATGCAAGATGCAGCTGGGACAGAAATCATGCTTTATTTCGGGGTGGCAATAGCTTCCAGCCTCTAGCTTCAGTCCTCAGCCAGTTCTATTTTTCCCACCCCACAGTCCCAAGCCATTTCTATAGGCCTTTTTTTTTTTTTTTTTGACATAGTCTTACATATTGGAGGGAATCCGTAGTCCCTTTTTATGTACAGTTCAGACAAAGAAGGCAAGAAGGCACACTGCCAACAGGTTACATAAAAGGGTGGGGAGGGCACATGCTCACAAGTTAATGTTTATGACCCCTAGTACGTACACTGAACCAGAGGGTTTCTGACCTTGACTATTCACTAACCATAACAAAGCCAGTTCCCAGCCTGGCTACACACTAAAAACATAACACAGCCCGTAATATAACCCGCCAGAAGCTTCAGTAAGGTAGCCTAACTATTGCCATTTTGGGCCTGTCCCAACATGGGGGTGGAACTCAGGGGTCTCTACTACTGAACTACAATGCAGGTCCTTTTTATATTTTATTTTGAAGCAAGGTTTCATTAAATTGAGCAGACTGGCCTCCAACTTGCAATTCTGCCTCATCCTTTTGAGTTGTTAGGATTATAAGTAGGTGCCACCATGCCTGGCATCAAATCTTATGTCAGGTGTGGTGGCACATGCCTATAATCCCAGTTACTCAGGAGGTTGAGGGGAGATTGCAAATTTGAGGCCAGTGCCAGCAATTAGAGAGAACTTCAGCAACAACAACAAGAAAAATTAATCAAAGACATAAAAAATAGAAAAATGACAAGGAAGTTTACTGTACTTAGAAGAAAGGAAAATTATCCAAATACAAGAAGGAAATTAGCAAAATAAATAATTGTGCACCCATAAAATAAAAACCATGCAGAACAAAGATAAAATGGATACACTAAGTATTGCCATAGAAGAATGTCCACAATATGTTAAGAGGGGAGAAAAAAATAAAAAACTATAGGGCTAAAAGACCGTTTGGCATTAGCTAAGTTCAGCTTACTCAGCTCCAAGGATCAAAGTCCTAGGGCTTCAAAAGACCAGGGTGCTAGTTCCTGCCTCTGGATCAAGATTGGGCAAGATGAGGGAGGAGGCTGGTCATGAGTGTGGGGGATGTGTGGGGATTTCTTCTTCAGCTCTGATGAGGACAGAGCCCAGGAGCCAGAGCCCTGTGTTGGAGCCTGCATTTCTATTTCCAGGGAGAATGTGGGTGATAGTTAAAACCCCATGCATATATCAATGGACTTCCTACTTATTAGGGTAATAAGGTGAGTTCTCTGAGTTCTGTTGGTGCTGACTTTGAGAACTGCATTTCCTTTTTCTAGGGAATCCAGCAAATATGCGTTGGTTGTAAGGCTGCCCTTTTACTTAAAAACCAACTACATCCAACTGCTTGGCTGTGTTCTTGTCCAATTGTGGGAAAGATACATCAGTCCATTTCAGAGGAGCCGAAGGATCATGAAATTTTAGAGTCCCAAGAAGTAAAACCGTAAGCAACTGATAAACACTAATAAAAATTTCATATAAAGGGCCTAGAGTGGTGGCGCAGCGGTTCAAGCATTTGCCTGGCATGTGTGAGGACTGGGTTTCAAACCCCACCACCACATACACAACTAAGTGTCAGAGAAACAAAGGCCAGATGAAAAAATAAATAAAATTGATCCTCTCTTTCTCTCCCTCTCTTAAAAAAAAAAAAATGCACATAGGGGTTGGAGCAGTAGCTCAGCAGTAGGGCACTTGCCTGACACATCCAAGGACCTGGGTTCAAACCCCAGCACCACATACACAGATAAGTGTTGGAAAATCAAAAATCAAATGAAAAAGTAAATAAAATTGTTTCTCTCTTAAAAAAAAAAGCACTTTTTTTTTCACATGAGCTGGGCATGACTCTGGAGGCTGAGGTAGGAGGATTACAAGTTCAAAGTTAGTCTCAGCAATTTAGTGAGACCCTGCCTCAAAAAATAAATAAATAAACAAACAAACAGCTGGGGATGAGGCTCTCGGTGGTTTAGTGCCCCTGGGTTCAATCCCTGGTACCAAAAACAGAACAAAACAAAACAAAAACCTTCACATAATCTTCTGGGCTTCCAGTAGGATCTTAGGAAGCTAAATAGTTTCTTCATTAGACAAAAATCCTTTAGGAGCTGAGCAATGGACAGACTGAGATATTATTATTTAAATAGCCAATTAGTGGCTAATTAGAGCTCTGGAACTCTCCGGAGAGGCCCTGATTGAAAACCCTCTTGAATAGAAGCAGTATCAAATTCAGTTTACTCTAACTGGACAAAAACATTCTCCAGTGAAAATCCCCACACTGGATCTGGTGGTAAAGCTCAGTGGTAAAGCATATGTTTAGCATGTACAAGGCCAGGGGTTCAATCCCCAGGACACACGCACACGCACGCGCACACACACACACACACACAAAGAGAAAAGAAAGGAAGGGACAGCTCTAGTGTGCACACCTTGAGATCCCAGCAGCTCAGGAGGCTGAGGCAGGAGGATCACAAGTTCAAAACCAGCCTTAGCAATTTAGCAAGACCCTGTCTCAAATTTAAAAATAGAAAGGGCTAGGAATGTGGCTAAGTGGTTAGCTGTCATTAGGTTTAATCTCTGGTATTAAAAAAAAAAAAAGAGAGAGAAGCCCTACACTTGGTTGTCCCCCATAGTACCTAGTACCTTTTCTTATATAAAGAAGCATGAAATTTTTGTTGTTTTGTTTCAAAAGAAAGAGGATAGAGCCAGTCAGGGTGGTACATGCCTGTAATCCCAATAGCTCAGGAGGCTGAGGCAGAGGATCACAAGTTCAAAGACAGCCTCAACAAGACTCTGAGTCAAAAAAAGAAAAAAAAAGGACTGGGAATGTGACTCAGTGGCTAAGCACCGCTGGGTTCAATCCCCAGTAACAACAACAACAACAACAACAACAACAACAAAAAGATAGCAGTCACAGTGAAATTCTCAGCTTCTCAAGCCCAGGTTAGTTCTCCCTGAATAAAGGTTCTTCTTCTCAGCAATTCTGGACCATCATCCAAACCAAAGTGGCTGTGGTTGGATAAATTTTAGCGGAAGGTGACATATAATGCTCTCTGCCCCCAGCTGAGAAGTAGTAATACTTGAGAGAATTATTGTTAATTTTATATTTAATGTTCTTGCTAACCTATGGCAAAGAAGCAAGTACCTCAGTCTTTAAAAGTGGGGAAATTGAGAAATTGATTAATTTAGTAGTTAATTTCATGTATCTGATATGAAAATGAGACTGCACACTCATGACAGATATAGATGAATGGGGTAGGAGAATTCAATCAGTCTTTTAGCTCCAATTTCATTCTCTTTGCACTATCATGATACTCAAAAGTAATATCCTCAAATGTGTAGCTAGCCACCTGCTATGGTTTAAATATGTTTTGTCCCATGGAATGTATGCAATAGCTTAATTCCCGAAGTCATATGCTAATAGGAGAACCTTAGTCTGATTTTTATGTTTAGAGATGGTGTAAGGAGAGAGGCAAATGGAGGAGCGAAAGAGGAGAGTGGCAGCTCAACAGTAACACAGGTTTATTTAGGAGAAACCTGCGGTGGTGGGCCCAGGGGAGTCGGGGACCCACCTGCTGCTTACAGCCTGGGGTAGATATAGAGGGAATGAGGGGGAGGGGGCCAAGGTTTGAGTTTTCTGGTTAAAACAAGAGTTTCAGTAGAGTGTGATTTTTCTGATAAGTGTAGAACCAAATCAATAGATTCTGATAAGGCCCCCATTCACTAGATTTCAAAACAGTGAGTAGGGAGTTTGCTGTTTCGCTCACACAAGTGACTGCTGGTAATTTTCCACATCCATTAGGTGGAGCATTTGGAAAATGATTAGATTTAGGAAAGGTCATTAGGATGAAGCATTCATCTTTGTAAGAAGAGGAACAGAAGCCAGACACAGACATAGACACACACTTTTTTTTTTTTAATTTAAGAGAGAGATGGACAGTAAGAGAGAGAAAAAGAGAGATTCAATTTTATTTAGTTTTTCCTTTGGCTTAATTGCTCTGACACTTCATTGTGTACATGCTGCTGGTGTTTGAACTCACATACTCATGCACACCAGGCAAGTGCCATAACCGCTGAGCCACTGCGCCAGCCCCCACACACTGTCTCTTGCCATGTGATGACTTATGCCACCCGGAGACTCTGCCAGCAAGAATGTCATATTCCATGAAGTGATGCAGCTAGAGGAGGCCTGCGTAAACTCCTGCACCATGTTGCCTGGACTTCTAGCCTTCAAAACTGTGAACTAAATAAATCTCTCTCTCTTTTTCTTTCTTAAAGGTAGAGTGAGGGAGAGAGACAAAGAGAAAGAGAGGATCCATTTTTTTTTTCCCAAACTGGCTTTTGTTTCTCCAACACTTAGTTGTGTATGTGGTGCTGGGATTTGAACCAGCACCAGGTCCTCATGCATGCCAGGCAAGTGCTCCAACTGCTGAGCCACCGATCCAGCACCATAAACCTTCTTATTTTTTATTTTTGCAGTATTGGGGATTAAATCCAGCGGGGATTGAGCTACATCCTGTCAGAAACCATTGTTTTTGTTAGGAAGGCTAACACATACCTGTCCAGTGAAAAGCCAGGAATGCAGAGGCATGTGTAAGTAAACAATGACCTCAAACCCTTATGTTAACACAGCATAAGAAAAGCGCTAACTTGGGGTTGGAGCAGTGGCTCAGCAGTTGGAGCACTTGCCTGGCATATTCGAGGACCTGGTTTTTTTTTAAATTTATTTTTATTATTGCATTATAGTTTTACATAATGTTGGGATTAGTTGTCACATATTCCTAAATCCACACAATTCAGCAATACAATTTGTTCAATCACCCCCCCCCCCCCCGCCAACATCCCTCTACCTCCCTCCTCCTGTCCCCTGATCCCTTGCCTTTCTTCTGGGGAGGACCTGGGTTTGAACAGGATTTGAACCCAGCATCACGTACCAAACTAAGCGTCACAGATACAAAGACCAGATGAAAACTAAATAAAGTTGATTATCTTTCTCTCTCTCTCTCTCTCTCTCTCTCTCTTTAAGGGGAGGAGAGCGTGAGAGAGAGAGAGGAAAGAGAATCAACCCTATTTATTTTTTCATCTGGACTTTGTTTCTCCAATACTTTTGAGTATGTGGTGCTGGGGTTGGAACCCAGGTCCTTGCACAAGACAGGCAAGTGCTGCAACCTCTGAGCCATTGCTCCAGCCCTCTCTCTCTCTCTTTAAAAAAAAAAAAATGAAAGTGCTAATTTTTTTTTAAGAGAGAATCAATTTTATTTATTTCTCATCTGGCTTTTGTTTCTGACACTGACACTTAGTTGTGTATATGGTGGTGGATTTTGAACCCAGGTCCTCACACATGCTGGGCAAGTGCTCCAACCACTGAGTAACTGCTCCAGCCCTAAGAATGCTTTCTTTTTTCTTTTTCTTTTCTTTTTTTTAAAGAAATAGGGGGGAGAGAGAGAGAGAGAGAGAGAAGCGATCTTTATTTAATTTTTCACATGACTTTCATTCCTGGGACACTTGGTTGTGTATGTGGTGTTGGGTTTTGAACTCACGTACTTGCGCATGCCAGGCAAGCGCCATAACTGCTGAGCCACGAGTCCAGCCCCCTTAAGAATGCTTTCAATATGCTCACAACTGTCTCAAGTTAGAGCAGATGTCTGCTTTATCTGATCAAGATTAGTTACCTTTCCTGTTCACCTCTCCAAAGCTAATAAAAGCTGTTGGGTTAGGAATCAGGGCCTTTGTCCTGTGAGAGGAAGTGCCTCCTGGCTCCCCGACCTCAATTTCCTTAGATTGTTTTTGTTCATTTATTATTACTTTTATACCCTATCCCTCCGCTTTTCAGGTTTCCAAACACACTGCCCTGTGGGATGCAGCATTATCCCAACACTTTTATTTTATTTTTTTTAAGAGATAATTTTATTTAGCTTTTCATCTGGTTTTTGTTTTTCTGACACATAGTTGTATATGTGATGCTGGTTTGAACCCTGATCCTTGTGCATGCCAGGTAAGTACTCTACAGCTGAGCCACCACTCCAGCCCCCATCTCCAGACTTTTTCCTTTATTTATTTATTTTTTAAAATTTTGAGACAGGGTCTTGGTCAGTTGTTGTTCATGCTGGCCTTTAACTTGCAGTCCTCCCTCCTCACTCTCCCAAATTGCTGGGATTACAGGTGAGCAACACTGCTCCTGGATGTTTCTTTATAGAGTTAGCCTGCCTCAGGCATTTCATTACAGGAATGAAAACCTGACTAAAATACCACCTGAGAGAAATCTCCTTCTGCCTGAAGCATTTATGCATTTATTTCTACATTCACTGAGCTCCAACTGTTTATAGGCCATGTTCTAGATGCTGAGATACAGAAGTGAGGTTGTGGCCCAGCCAAACAAATGGATTAATTCAATGTAATGGTTCTCAAGTTGTTTCTCTTCAATGCTCTGAGGTACTTTAGCTGCCATATCCTTGACTCACTATGATCATAGTTGAGAGAAGAGATACAATAATCATCAATTACAAAATATGTTAGAAGTGTGGTGACAGAAATATACACAGGGTATGGTAGAAATTTAGAGGAAGGAGCAAAATAAAAAATCAACCTAGGAATGGATAAGCTGTCAGGAAAGGTGTTCCAGAATTGGTAATAGCTCAGTTTTGAAAGACAAGCAGGAATTAAGCAAACAGGGAAGGATGTGGGAAAGCACAGGATCTGCAACAGGAGAATCCATGCAGGGCCCTGCAAACATTGCTTTATGACTAGAGCAGCATGAGGTGTATGTGAGGGAGGAGAGACAAGGGTTAGATTGTAGAGGGCCTTGTGTGTCAAGCTGAGGAAGGAAACTGAATCCTATGCTAAGCTAACAGCTACAGAGAAGAATCAGTAAGGGGGCGTTTGAAATCATAACGCATTAAAGAATAGATAGGACAATGAATGTTTTAAGTTGAAGAATAGAAGGGTTAGGGGAGATAAATCTGGTTTCAGGTGTGTGCAAATTTTTTATTGTTACTGCAGAATATGAAAGAGCCAACCTTGCTGGGTGTGGTGGCATATGCCTGTAATCCCAGTGACTCTAGAGGATAAGGGAGTTCAAAGCTCACCTAAGCAATTTAGTGAGAGACCCTGTCTCAAAATAAAATCTAAAAAAGGGCTAGGGATTTGGCTCAGAGGTTAAGCACCCTTGAGTTCAATTGTAAGGGGGAAAAAAAAAGAAGCAGCTCAGTGGTTAAGTGTCCCTGGGTTCAATCCCCACACCAAAACAAACAAAAAAGCCCAAAAACAACAACAAAAGGGTCAACTTTTTTCAAGGCTTGGTAAGCAGTACAGGACCAGCAGGTTAGGGGCAGGTTATCAGACATCTACTAGCATCTTTGTCAAGTGCCCCATATGGGAAAACCCTGTTTCTGAATCCACTCTGGTTTCAAAGTTCTCGAATTAGGGTCCATGTATCAGCCCTGACATTTCTCTGGTGATGGCAGGAGAGAATGTAGACACCTCTGGTTGTAGAATTATGTCCTGCAATCAGCCAAGGGAACAGGACGAAGGATATTATGAAAGGTGGGATCCCTGCTGTGGTTAGAGGTGTGGTGGAATTAAGAGTGATTCAGAGTGAGACATTCTTGGCCTGAGGCAAAGCTCTCCTTTTCCTTCTGTAGGTGTTCTCAGAGGCTTTTGTGGTTTATTTGTATTCTCCTGTCAATGGCAGAGTGGTCTTCAAGAACAAACCAAAGATATATTACAGTCCCAACATTATCTTTTTCCTAAGTGCAGTGCTTCTGGCAAGCAAAGCACCCTTTTCCAGAAGCTCTGATCAGGGCAACGGCTATACATAAATTATGAATGCATTAAAAGAAAGTAAAGGATTGTTTTCTGAAAGAGAGAATCAACTTTATTTAGTTTTTCATCACTCTGACACTTAGTTGTGTATGTGGTACTGGGGTTTTGAACCTGGGTCCTTGTGCATGCCAGGAAGTGCTCAAACCACTGAGCCACCACTCCAGTCCTCAAGAATTTTCTTTCCTGATTTCAGATAGAGCTGACTCTGCCAGCAAGGATAAATGGCTCAGAAGGTTAGATAGGCTAGAAGTCCACCAGTCATTTATTTGACTTTCTCTAGCTTAGTGGTATCCCAGGGAACAGTTGGTAATGTGTGTGGAGTACTACTAGCATCTAGAGGGCAGAAGCTGTTATGCACAGGACAACCCCTAACAAGGAATTATTAGATCTAAAATGTCAATAATGTGTGCCTGAAAAATAAATGAACAAATGTGTATGTTTATAGGAATTTGGTTTTGGGAAAAAGAATCTCGGAATTAACTAGTCCCTGGGGCATCACATGGTCAAGGTAAAAAACAGTTTTAGGGGCTGGAGTGGTGGCTCAGTGGTTTCGGTGCTTGCCTGCCAAGCACGAGGACCCGAGTTCAAACCCCAGCACCATGTACACAATTAAGTGTTGGAGCGACGAGGGCCATGTGAAAACCTAAATACAGTTGTTCCTCTTTAAAAAAAAAACAAAAAACAGTTTTAATTTTATAAACTTAACCTAAAAGTCCCCTGCTTGTCTGGCTCACAACTATCCTAACAGATTCATTTTGGGCATGTTCCTTTTACTACTTTGGTCTGAACTGTTTCAATGTATTCATTGCAGATCTTCCAAAACTGGAGGGGAAGGGGACTGGAGCCCAATTAAAGGGGCTGAAGCAGTGGCTTTTGTTTCTCCAACATTTAGTTGTGTATGTGGTACTGTGTCCTTGCCACATGCCAGGCAAGCACCATAACCACTATGTAACCACTCCAGCCTTTTAATTTTTTTTTATATACAAAGAGGGACAGTGAGAGAGAAAGAAAGAATCAATTTTATTTTGTTTTTCATGTTTTCATTGCTCCACACTTAGTTGTATACGTGGTGCTGGGGTTCGAACTTGCGTCCTTGTGCATGCCAGGCAAGTGGTGTAACCGCCATAACCGCGGAACCACTGCTCCAGCCCCTTCATTTTTATTTTGATGCAGGGTCTCACTAAGTTGCTTACAGCCTTGCTAAATTGCTGAGGTTGGCTTTGAACTTTTGATTCTACTGCTCAGCCTCCTGAGTAGCTAGGATTACAGGCATGTGCCACCATGTCCAGCTGCCTAATTGTCTTTTTTTTTAAGAGAAAGTGAGGGGCTGGAGTGGTGGCTCAGCAGTTGGAGCACTTGCCTGGCATGCCTGAGGACCTGTGTTTGAACCCCTGCACCACATATACAACTAAGTTTTGAAGAAAAAAAGGGAGATGGAAAAATAAAATTGATTCTCTCCTTTGCAGCGCTTGCCTGGCATGCGTGAGTACTGAGTTGAAACCCCAGTACCACAATGAAGTACACAATGAAATCGTGGAACAACGAATGCCACATGAAAAATTAAAAAATTGTTTCTCTCTTTAACTCTCACTGTACCTCTCTCTTAAAAAAAATAAAAGAGTGAGTCAGTTTTATTTATTTTTTGCATTTGGTTTCTGTTTTTCTGACACTCAGTTCTGTATGTGGTGCTGGCGTCCATATCTAGGTTCTCACACATGGCCAGGCAAGTCCTCTGCCAATGAGCCACCTCTTCAACCCTCTGCCTAATTATTATTATTTTTTTAAATTTTTTTCCCAGTGAAATTATCAATTTTTTTTTAAGAAAGAGGGACAGTGAGAGAGAGAGAAAGACAGAATCAATTTTATTTAGTTTTTCATGGACTTTCATTGCTTACACATTTCATTGTGTACATGGTGCGGTGCTGGGGTTTGAACCCGTGTACTCGCGCATGCAAGGCAAGCACTGTAACCACTGAGCCACCACTCCAGCCCCTACTATTATTATTTTTAAAGAGAGAGGGACAGTGAGAGAGAGAGAGAGAGAATCAATTTTATTTAGTTTTTCATGTGGCTTTCGTTGCTCTGAGACTTCGTTGTGTACGTGGTGCTGGGGTTTGAACTTACATACTCGCAAATGCCAGGCAAGCGCCATAAGTGCTGAGCCACTGCTCCAGCCACCTAATTGCTAAATGGGAAAAATTCCCTGTTTGGTTAGGCTTATTATTTGAGTTTATCTGTTACTTTTAGCTGTATTCTATTCTAGGAAATATATCATTCTTGATTGTTTCTTAAAATTACTATCTATAAACCTCTGTGTTTGAATATAACTTCATAAATTGAATTCTTGTAAATTATTAAATGATCCAAGTATTCTTTGAGAACTGTTACATGTTTTCCTTTCAGTAATTATCTAAAAAATTAACATGAATATATTCCAAATCATTTCGATAACCTCATAAATAGGTACTTTTCTGTGAATTTGGTTTCTTTGATTTTATTTTGCATTTGTTATAATTACATGAAAACATTTAGCTTTAATGGCTTGCAGGTTTAATTTTAATGGTTTATGAGTTTATGGTAGACTACTATTAGGTTTAGCAAGTGTTAATGTTAAAATGATTGCTGTCTTAGGACTTTGCTTTAAATTCATTTATTGAATTGCTTTACCTGTTATACCTAGTTACCTATGAAAAAAGGACAATGGTGGTGGATGAGTCAGGTAAGCATCTCCCACAGCAAATTAGTGCTGTGAGTTAATTACTACTTTAATTGAAGGCCAGATGATGTCAAAGAAGACTATGAACAAAGGTTTCATGTTACTTTGCACAAAGAAAAAGTGGGAAAACTGACTCACCATCCCAGGGTGTAGGCAGAATACGTATGCAAAACCCAAAAGGAGTGCCAGGGTAGCAGTTGGTACCAATTCATGGGACATATTGTTTGCAGAACCTTGCCTTGTATATTTCAAATTGCAACAATTGAGCAGCAGCAAGGGCAGTAGTCCTTAACAAGAAAGACTTTTTTTTTTTTTTTTTTTTTTTT
>PVKS010042299.1:0-15512 GCA_004027875.1 Aplodontia rufa
TAAGTAATAGAAAGCCCAGGTGTAAGTGTTTGATGAAGAATCCAAGCCAGTGCCATCACTTTTGTGATGAATCCTGGGTCCCAAGACTCCACAGATACCTACCATATAGCTTTGTAGACAAGCAGGCTGACAGAGTCACCCTGGCCATTTCATTCTGCACCCACTTTGACAATTGAATCTCGATTCCACCCAATACTGTTTCTTTATCTTTCTGAGCCTCTGTTTCCTCATCTCTAAAGAAAGGTGTAGAGTTACTGCCCGAGACAGTGGCAGAACGCATTTCCCCATTAATATCAGCCAAGATGGCGATGCCAGTCACAAAATCCTTTTGGTGCCAGGGACCTCACTACTTGCTGTGGTGACACATGTCACCTCTGGACAAATTTGAGTGTTGAGTGGGTCCTCCTCAAACTGAACAAAAGTTCTCTCCCAGGGGCCACCCACTTTTGGCTAAGGCCATCCCTTTTGTCATGATCCCCTGTTTCTCTTCACATGGGGACACCACGGTGACACCTTACCACTCCTGCCCCACTCTAGCTTTCTTCCTTCCCTGTGGCTGCAGCCTCTTCTGAGTTCCCTCGCTCAGTGGGTGATGAGTCGATTCTGTGTCCACTTGGAGGGTGTGCCCTGGTTCCTCTGCATGGCCTCCCTCTGAATGGGCTCTGATGTCACCAAGGCACACTGCCCCATGGCATCCCAGGCTCAGTCCTATGCACGTGAGGACCACAGTGGCATATCCACTGAGAGGCTGTGTTTGTCTGAATGTGACCTGAAATCAGACTCCTTTTGTCCATCACAGACCCCTTTCCCTCCCGTTGAACTCAGGGTCCTCTAAGTCTCCATCCACACAGAGTGGTTTCAGGACATTACATCCTACACACCTGTGCATGCAAGTGGATCTAGCCAATCCACACGCACGTACATAGCACATACCAGTCTTACGTGTGGGTGTGATCTAGCCAATCCACACGCACGTACAGAGCACATACCAGTCACACGTATGCTCTAGAATGTGCGTGCGTGCACATGTACAGCTCGGTTAGCATCCAGCAGTCTCCACTGTTCTCTGCGTGCTCAGCTGGTTTTTAAATCCTCAGACGAGCCCTTGTTATCTTTAATTCTTTCTGCTTTATCTCATGAGATTCAGCTTATTGCTTTGCCAGGATCTTATTAGATAACGCCTCTTTCACCTCAGTACACCTGCAGTTCTTCCAAGGTTCTTGTCATCTCGCACTCTGGTCTCCACTTTGGAACCCTGATTAACACACTGGCCAGCTGGGACCAGGGCAACTTTGTGCCAGGCCATGGTGTCTGCCCCGTAGTTAGGTCCAGGTGGTATTACTCTATTGACAATATATTTCAAATTATATCATGATACGTCTGCCCCTGATTTCAAACTGAATGCTTTGTGTTTGCTTATAAGTTTTACCCCTAAATGCAAATATTTCAATAATTCCAAGTTAATTTTTGCCATTTTTATTATTAATGGTTATATATGGAATGTTTACTTTCACAATGAATGTAAATACAAATTCATTTTGTTCAAATTGTTTAGACTCCGTTTGTCTAAACATCCTCTGAATTCTCCTAGTGAGAAGGAAACTATAAAAGGAGGTTTACACACCTAAGCAGAGTTATCTTGGGTCACACTTAAGAGCTAAGAGGCAGAAAACCTGAATGTTACAAATAAAATAGGCAATTGTTTGGGCATTTTAAAGTCAACCCACCACAAATATTTTTAAATTAAAAAATCCTGTCCCATTTTGTTTTGCAGACAAATTATAACAAATATGTAAAGAACAGAAAATTACAATCTTACCTAAACTTTTCCAGATAAAGAGGAGTACATTCTCCAACAGAACAAGGCTGTGTGTCTATGCCATCACCAGACAAGGAGAAAGGGAATGCAGGCACATCCTTGTTCTGAACATAAATGCACAAATAACAAGTTGAGTTTTTGGCCACACAACTCTAGCAGCCCTTAGAGAAGGTGAAGGTTAGCATTTGCTGAGTGCTTACTGTGTTCCAGGCACTGATCTTTTATCCACGTAACTCTCCCCTGATAGCTTAGGAGGGAGGAACTACCCTTATCCCATTTTATAAAATGCTTGGTGACCAAGTTGAATCTACCCCAGGAAGGCAAGGATGGCTTAACATGCAAAATGTAACCAACAGGAGAAATCACATGGTCAGCACAAGCATCTCACAAAGCTCAGGACCTATTCATGCAAAACAATTGCAAACTAGGAATTTTGGAAAACTCTTTTAATCTGATCTAGAGGATATTTATGTATTTTATGGTGAAACAGTGGAGGCATTGTTTTGAAGTGACAAATGAGACAAGGATGTTACTACATCTACTGCTATTGACTGTGGCACTGGAAGCCCTTACCTCAACAAGAAAAATAAAGAACATTAGATGAATCAGAAAGGAAATGGCAGAACAAAATTTATATCTAAAAATTATGAATGTCTGAAGTATAAATTACAAATACTCTCCAGTCAGTCTTTAGACACAGTAAGAGAAATTTCAATAATTCAATGAATAGAAACCAGTTATTTGTCTACATGCCAGCAATGATAAATTGAAAATATAATACTTAAGAGTATTATTTAAAGTAGAAAAATACATGAAAACTAGAGAGGAAAATGCATGTGACCTTTGAATATAAAATTATAAAATCTTTTTGAAAGCAAACAAAAGAAAAGCAAATGAATCTATATATTATGTTCATGTAACAAAGACATCAATTTTCAACAAATTCAGTGAGATATTAATAAAATGGCAATAGAGATCTCCACTAAATATGACAAATGGATTTTAAATTCATGAGTAGATGAAGTGGAGCAGATAGCCAAAGCTGTTTTGCAGAAGGTGGGAGCTGTGAGGGAGGATGAGGCAGTGATTTCCCTACCAGATATCCAGGAACTGTGAATCATAGTACAAGGGGGTGCAGCCCCAGCACAAGAATAGGCAAGAACCCACGTGACAGTGGAGAGGTCAGGATGGCCCATGTGTTCGTGGAAATGAGACCTAGGGCAGGGGAATCTTTGCAGTGGAAGAGTAGACTATTCTGTAAATGGTTCTGAGGCAATTGTCTGCACAACAGCCTACACAAATTAATTTCAGGTGTAAGAAAGACATAAATGTAAGACAAAAGCTTAAATCTCTACATTAGTAAAATTCAAAGTCTAATCATGATAACAGCAAACTAGCAATTTACTTATTTGACAGAGTATTTACAAAAACCCCAAACTAAAATTATATCATATCATAAATTAAAATCATACCTAATCAGAAAATATTGAATGCTTCCTCTTGAATTAAAAAATAAAGCAAAGAGCTCTTCTGGCAAGTGCCCAGGTCACTGCCCCATAGGACCCCAACTGGAGCAGTCCCCACTACCTGACAAGATGGGCCAGATCTCTTCTGGTCTGGCCCATACGCAGGACAGCCCCAAGGAGCAACCCCTGTCTACCTGATGCCAATGTGCAGGCCCAGGCCTCTTCTGGCCCAGGCCCAGCCAGCACCTGGGACACCACCAGATAAGACCCCAGCCAGAGTGCCTCCTCCACCTGATACACCAGACCAGGCCCCTTCTGATCCTGCGTGCACCCAGGACAGCCCTGAGGAGCAGCCCCACTGGAGCAGACCCCACCCACCTGATGCCCCACACACAGGCCCAGGCTTCTTCTAGCCCAGGATGGGCAAACACCCAGGACACCCTCAGGACATCTCAATTCAGAGATCCAGAAGAAGCTCTTCAAAAATGAAGAAACAAACTAGAAAAGTTTTGCCTCAGACCCACAACTGCTCTAACAAAGAGACCACGGATAGAGAGTGGTTTGAAAACCTTGAAAACTTATCAACACTCTGATTACTAAAGGAACAGTGAACTAAAAGAAGATATAATGAAGGGACTAAGTGAGAAAATCCAAGAGATGAAAAACTCTGTTATCAAAGAAATAGACAAGCTGAAAGAGGAAGTAAAAAACTGAAGTCTTCAGTTAATCATATTAGAGGAACGATGGAAGAATTTAAAATAGACTAACTTCTGTGGAAAAAAGAACCTCAGCTCTAGAAGAAAGAGCACCCAACAAGGAGGACAGACTGACTAAGCTTGAGTGCACGGATGACAGAAAAGAAAAACAACCCACACAGCATGAGCAGAATTTTCAAAATGTCTGGAAGAAATCAGAAGAAACAATATAAGAATAATTGGGATACAAGAAGAAATTGAAATGCAAAGAAACAACATAAAGAAAATTCACAATGAAATAATTAAAATAACTTTTCCACATATTAAAATAGAATCAGAAATGCTCATTCAGGAAGCTTATAGGACCCCTGATAGGCCCAATCAAATGAGAAGCTGAGACACATCATATTCAAAATGTACAACAGGGAAATCAAGGAAAGAATATTAAAAGCTGCAAGAGAGAGATGCCAAATCACATTCAGAGGCAAACCAATAAGGATCACATCTGACTTTTCAGCTCAGACTCTGGAAGCAAGAAGATCCTGCAAGGAGACCTTCTAACATCTGAATGACTACAATTGGCAGCCAAGAATACCATACCCAGTAAAACTCAACTTCAAATTCAATAGAGAAATAAGAATATTTCATGATAAGACCAAACTTACAGCATTCATGAACAGAAAACCAGCATTACAAAGAATCCTCAAAGACAAACTATAGATAGAAGAACAAGCAAACAATCATTAAAGACAGCAAAGAACTCACTAATGAAACATGATGACTATGAACCACAACCACGTAACTATTCTAACACTGAATATGAATAGTCTCAATGCACCAATCAAAAGATACAGATGGGCTGGAGCAGTGGCTCAGTGGTTTTGGTGCTTGCCTGACAAGCACGTGGACCCAGTTCAAACCCCAGCACCACGGACACAACTAAGTGTTGGAGCAACTAAGGCCATGTAAAAAACTAAATAAAGTTGTTTCTCTCTTTTCTGTCTCTCACTGTCCCTCTCTCTTTAAAAAAAAAAAAAGTAAAAAAAAAAGATACAGATTAGCAAATTGGATCAAAAAACAAAATCCAACAACATGCTGCTTACTGGAGGCCCACCTTACAACAGATGATATCTACAGATTGAGGGGGGAAAGATGGGAAAAACCTAGCAGGCATATGGCCCAAGAAAGCAAGCTGGTGTTGCAATACTTATATCCAACACAATATTTTTCATACATCAACCAATCAGAAGAGATAAACAAGGCCCATGCATCCTAGTAAAGGGAACAATACAGTAGGAAGAAATATCCATAGTAAATACATAATCTCCAAACACCAACACTTCCAACTATGTAGATAATTTACTCCAGGATATTAACCACTTGTAGACCTCAACACAATAATATTGGGAGACTTTAATATTTAATACTTCTCTATCACCAATAGACAGATTATCAAAGAAAAAAAACAATTAAGAAAAAAACAATCTCCAGCCTAAACAACTCCATAAATCAAATGGACTTAACAGACATCTATAGAATATTCCACCCCAAATTGGCAGAATATACCTTCTTTTCAGCAGCACATGGATCCTTCTCCAAAATAGCTCATATCCTCATTCACAAAGGAAATCTCAGAAAATACAGAAAATAGATAATATTCCACATGTTCTATCAAACCATGACACCATGACCCTAGCAATTAACTGCAAAAAATATAACAGAAAATACACATCTATATGGAGATTGAATAATATCCTATTAAGAGAACAATGCATCCAAGAAGATGTGAGAACAGAAATTAAGAAATTCTTGGAAGTGAAAGAAAATGAAGACACACATATCAAAACCTCTGGGACATCATGAAAGCATTCTTGAGGGGAAAATTTATAGCACTTGCTGTCTACATTAAAATTCAAGAGAGATCTCGAATAAATAAGCTTTTTGCTCCAACTCAAATCCCTACAAAAAAGAAGAACAAAGAACAGTCTAAGCCCAAAGCCAGCACAAGATAGGAAATAATCAAGATTGGAGATGAAATCAATGAAATTGAGAACAAAAAAATAATACAAAGAATTGATGAAATGAAGATCTGGTTCTTCAAAAAAATAAATAAAATTGACAGACCCCTAGCCAATCTCACAAAAAGAAGGAGAAAAATGAAGCAAATCAGCAAAATCACCAATGAAAAGGGAGTGATCACCACTAACTCCATGGAAATCCAACAGATTATAAGAGCATGTTTTAGAAAACTATACTCCTTTAAATTAGATAATCTGAAAGATGTGGATACATTTCTAGACACCTAAAACATCCCCAAATTGAGACAGGATGAGATTGAATACCTAAATAGCCCAATAACAGGCACCAAAATCCGTATAGGAATTAAAAGCATTCCCAAGACCTGATGGATTCCCCACTAAGTTTTACCACACTTTTCAGGAGGAGCTAACACCTCTCCTTATTAAGCTATTCTAAGAAACTGAAAAGGAGGGAACTCTCCCAAACACTTTTTATGAGGCAACCATAACTCTGATAACAAAACCAAACCAAGACACAAAAAAGAGAACTACAGACCAGTATCCCTGGTGAACATCAATGCAAAAATCCTTAATAAGGTTTGAACGAACTGCATTAGAAACACATCAAGAAGAAAACTCACCAGCATCAAGTGGGCTTCATTCCAGGGCTGCAAGCCTGGGTCAACATGCACAGATCAATAAATTAGATTGATCACTTACAGAATTATGGACAAAACCCCTATGATCATCTCAATTGATGCAGAAAATATCTTTGATAAAATCCAGCCCCCATTTATGATCAAAACTCTAAAGAAGATAAGAATCAATGAAACTTATCTTAATCATGTAAAGGCCATATATGCCAAACCCTCAGCTAGTACAACAGTAAATGGAGAAAGGTTGAATGCATTTCCACTAAATTCAGGAACAAGACAAGGTTGTCTGCTCTCATCACTTTTATTCAACATATTTCTTGAGACCCTAGCAGGAGCAATCAGGAAAGAGCAGGAAATCAAAGGGATTAAGAATAGAAAGAGAGGAACTTAAACTATCCCTTTTGCTGATGACATGATCCTATATCTGGAAGATCCAAAAAAACTCCAACAAAATACTGCTTGAGCTTACAAACAGATTTAGCAATGCGGCAGGCTACAAGATCAATGCCCATAAATCAATAGCTTTCCTATACACTAACAATAGTAGGACAGAAGAAGAAATCAGGAAATTGGTCCCATTTATAATATTTTCAAAAAGAATAAGATGCTTAGGAATTAATCTAACAGGGAACTAAAAGACCTCTACAAGGAAAATTATCAAACATTGAAGAAAGAAATAGAAAACCTGAGAAGGTGGAAAGACATTCTATGCTCTTGGTTAGGTAGAATTAAAACAATTAAAATGGCCATTCTGCCAAAAGCACTGTAGAGATTCAATGCAATCCCCATCAAGATACCAATGTCATAATTTACAGATATAGAAAAAGCAATTGTCATATTCATTTGGTACAACAAGAAACCCAGAATAACCAAAACATCACTGAGCAAGAAAGACGAAATGGGTGGATTCGCAATACCAGACCTAAAAGTACACTCTAGAGCCGTAGTATTAAAAACATCATCAAAGCAATGAAGACCAATGGAATAGAATAGAAGACTCTGAAGTCTGATCTTTGACAAAGGGATCAAAATATAACATGGAAGAATGACAGCCTATTCAACAAATGGTGCTGGACAAACTGGACAGGCATTTGCAGGAAGTTGAAATTAGAACCTTATCTATCACCTTGCACAAAAATCAAATCAAAATGGAACAAGGAATTAGAAATTAAATCAGCTACCATACAACAGCTAGAAGAAAAATCAGGACCACTCCAGCATTTGGGAGTTGGCAAAGACTTCCTCAACGAGACTCCTAAAGTAAAGGAATTAAAGTAAAATATCAACGAGTGGGATGCCATTAAACTAAAAATCTTTTGCTCAGCCAAGGAATTGGCCAAAATTGTCAAGAGACAACCTACAGAATGGGAGGTAATCATGGCTATGATTCCTCCGTCAGGGTACTAATATCCAAAATCTACAAAGAACTCAAAAACCCTAATAACAAAAACCAAACAATCCAATGAATAAATGGGCCAGAGAGCTAAACAGAAACTTCTCAACAGAGGAAACTGAGCAAGCCAATGAATATATGAGAAATTGTTCTAAATCACTAGTAACTGATCAGAGAATTGCAAATCAAAACTACAATAAGTTTTTACCTCACTCTAGTCAGATTGGAAAAGATGAAGAATACAAACAATAACAGATGCTGGAAGGGTTGCGAGGAGACAGGAACGCTAGCACACTGTTGGTGGAACTGCAGACTGGTACAGCCCCTCTGGAAAGCAATGTGCAGAATCCTCAAAAATTTAGGGATGGACCCACCATATGATCCAGCTGTCCCTCTTCTGGGTATTTTCCCAGAGGAGTTAGAATCAGCATGTTACAGTGATAGAGAAAAATCTATGTTCATAGCAGCTCAATTTACAATAGCTAAATTATGAAACCAACTCAATGCCCCTCACTGGACGAATGGGTCCAAAAGTTGTGTGTGTGTGTGTGTATACACACACAAGGGAGTTCTACTCAGCTATTAGAAACAATGATATTGTGGCCTTTGAAGGTAATGGATGGCAATGGAAGAAATCATGCTGAGCAAAATTAGCCAAACTCAGAATCAAGGGTCAAATGTTTTCCTTCATTTGTGGAGACTGCAGCTAAACCCATGCTTGGGTGAAAGGTAGTGAAACTCATATATTAGACCCAGCAAAAGTGTAGAAACACATAATCTAGGGCAACCATAGACACGCTACAGGGGGGATAGGCAGAGGGGAAGGGGAGGTACCGAGGATGAGGGAGGGATCTAAAGAGATAATCAAAAATGTAGCACACTCTTTACCCCCCTGAGAATCCAAATAATAGTAAGCAATCATTTAATTCTGGCAAATTCACAGTCCATCCAAACATTTATATCATTTGCAAGGGCAAAATATGGAAGAATCAAGAGACAGGGGTGTGAGCGATGTGAGGGTAATTCTGATTTAAAAACAAACGCATATCATATTGTTACTTCATATGCATTTATGATTATACAATAACAACTTCTTGATAAAAATATTAAAAAATAAGGTGAGGAGATCACTTTGGGCAATGAACTTGTTTTCTGGTTGAGCCACGTTGGAGGTAATTTGGTATTTTGTAACATGAGAGCTTTTTCGGAGACTGGTGGTCCAGTGTTCCTGAGTAATTCTGCATGCTGGCCTCCGCCATGTGAAGACAGGCTATTTTCCTGTGCGAAACTGGGAGAGAGAGGCAGGACGAAGGCTTAGG
Organism: Aplodontia rufa; assembly: GCA_004027875.1. Classification (NCBI taxonomy): domain Eukaryota; kingdom Metazoa; phylum Chordata; class Mammalia; order Rodentia; family Aplodontiidae; genus Aplodontia; species Aplodontia rufa. Next base: position 9,367 of record PVKS010042299.1, read on the forward strand.
CTGTGGGCGTTGCCATATCGCACCCAGGAGGCTGAAAGTATTCTTGTGGTTATGAGGTTGTCTCCAACTCCAAGGGGTTTGGAGGGCTCAAGGGGAGCTTTTCCCAAATTTTAATTTGGAGCTCTATGAAGTGAACCACAGCACTGCCATCAAACCCAGAAGCACTTCAAGTCAGCAGCCCCAACAAGGAAACACGCCTCTCCATCAATAGACCTTTTACGCGGCCCTCTGGCACAAACCACAGGATGACCTCAAATGGTTTGAAATGCAAGCAGAATGTTGGCAAGAAAGTGTAATATTGTCTCAGCAAGAGTCCAAATTCCTCTCTACCTTATTGGCAACAGCCTGGAGAAGACTGTCCTGTTAATGATGATAAATTCACCTCATTTCTTCCTCTGTATGAGACAAAATTCAAACCACTCGTTGGTGAGTAGCTTCAGAAAAATGGAGACAGGAAATTGACATCTCATTTCTTTGCTGCCCGACGCTCCCCCCATGGTTCCTAAGATTCTCCTTCTCTCCAGCACCATTGCTGCTGTTCTCTAGGTGAGTATTTGCCATGCACCAGTCCATATTCCATGTCCACTCAGGGAGCTTCACCCTCTCCGGGGAGATGCTACCCGGTAAACACTCATGGACAATCATTATTATGCGGTTTTTAACTGTTTCACCATATTGCAGGTTGTTAGGAAAGAATTTGCCAATCAAATATTCCAGGCAACAAGTTGCTAAGCAAACTTATTAAGAATATTCAAAATGAACACTAATACACACAGGGAAAAATTACATATAATATTGTAAAAAGCGAATTGAAAAGTGAATAAAAGAATAGACACATCTTGTAACAGAAAAGGACTTTTGGCCAGGGCTTGCATCTGATGAGAGTCAGAGTTTGCATCTTCATGACTTCAGCAGCAGGTGTCCAGCACAGGAGGCCACCCTGACAGAAGTCCACATGCCGGACTGAGACCACCTACACCGCGTGATAGAGGAAGGCCGCAAGATGGGGTATCCACAGGCTGGGCTTGGGCAGTGCTTCAGTCAGCTTTTGTTCACTATGACCAAAAGACCTGGCAAGAACAACTTAGAGAAGGAAAAGTTGGTGGTGGCCCACCATTTCAGAGTTTCAGTTCGTGGTTAGCTGACTCCATAGCTCCAGGCCTGAGGAGAGGTAGAACATCATGGTGGAAGGGTGTAATGGAGGAGAGCAGCTCAGTATATTACAACCAGGAGCAGAGAGAGAGCTCTGATGCAGTCCTCAAAGACATGCCCCAGAACCTACTCCCTCCAGTCACACCCTGCTGGCCGACAGTCACCACCCTGTTAATCTGCTCCAGTGGATCAGTCCACTGATTAGGTCACAGCTCTATTAATCCCATCATTGACCTCTGAACATTCTTCATTGTGTCACCCATGAGCTTTTGGGGGATACCACATATCCAAACCATAACATTCTTTTTCTTTATTAAAAAATTTAGTTATTGTATAATCAAAAATGCATCCAATGAAACAATATGATATGTATATATTCTTAAATTAGATTTATCCCCTAGATCCCACCCTATTCTCCCACCCTTAGCTCTCCCTCCCTCCCCCTCCCCACTCGTTCCCAATACATCTCTATGAATGCCCTAGGTTATGTGTTACTACACCTTTGCTGGGTCTAATATATGAGGGTTGACCACCTTTCACACAGGCCAGGGTCTAGCTCCAGCCTCCACAGATGAGTGAAGACATTTGACCCTTGACTCTCTTGCTTAGGCTAATTTCACTCAACATGATTTCTTGTATCACCATCCATTTACCTTCAAAGGCTACAATATCATTGTTTCTAATTGCTGAGTAGAACTCCATGGTATATATATGTGTATGTATGTATATATAGGTGTGTGTGTGTATATATATATATCACATGGTATGTGTGTGTGTGCATATATATATATATATATACACACATATATACATATATATATATACTCCATGGTATGTATGTGTGTGTATATATATATATCACAGTTTTTGGATCCATTCATCCAGTGAGGGGCATTGTGTTGGTTCCATAATTTAGCTGTTGTAAATTGAGCTGCTATGAGCAGGGATTTTGCTGTGCTGATTCTAAATCCCCTGTAAAAATACTCAGGAGAGGGATAGCTGGATCATATGGTGGGTTCATCCCCAAACCATAACATTCTGCTCCTGGCCCCCAAAAGCTCATACCCATCTCACAAGGCAAATACATTTAGTCTATTTCCAAGAGTCCCCAGTCTTAAGAGTTCCAGCACAGCCCAAAGTCTTAAGTCCAAAATCTCATCTGAAACTCAAGGCAGACTCTTAGCTATGAACCCCTATAAAGATCAAAAGAAAATTACATACATCCAACATATAATGACACAGAATAAGCATTTAAATTACAAAAGGGGAAAATAGGGGCATAGAAGAAAGGTATGGGAATAAAGCAAGACTAAAATCCAGCTAGGCAAACAAGTCCCATAGCTGCACATCCAGCATCTGGGTCACATGACATCATGACATCCTCTCCAAAGGGCTTGTGCAGCTCCACCCCTGTGGCCTTGCTTGTTGCAGCCCCCTTGGCCACTCTCTTCTTCTCTGTAGGAAACGAAGTTCAAACCACTGAAAGGTGAATTGTTTCAGAGAAATTGAGATATTTATTTCCAATTTATTATGGAAGTAATAGTATGTCCCACATAGAATAGACGAGGGCTAGACAGAGCATCTGTGATTTGCACAGTGACGTGGAATGCCTGCTGAGGAAAGATGCAGGAACTGGCTTGTCTCTGCTCAATTCCTGAACCTTCTCTCAGCAGACACTCCACACTTCTGCAGCTTTAAATCTCAGGGGTCTCCACCACAGCTTTGGCTTCCTTCTCACATCTTCAGGAGTCACCCTTTCAGGGGCTTTCTGCAGGGATACCAACCCTGCTACGCTCTGCCTGGCCTCCCAGGCCTTCCTTTGAAATCTTTGTGGAACCCACCACAACCCTCTAACTCCAGCCTCCTCATTCCTGCATCCCTGCAGAACCAGCCCTACTTGGATGATGCCAAAGTCTGTGCTACCATTTCAAGAAGTAGTTAGGCCTCCTGGGAACATGGTCACAGTGGCCTCAGAGTGTCTGGGTGGCTGAACACAATGAAACAAATTCCTAGGCCCACTCTGTACAAGTAGGATGCCCTCATGATCTCTTCTCAAAGGACTTTTTCCTTTTCTACCCTTGAGCCTGAGATAGGTGTGGTCTTGCCAATTCCTGAGATGGCCTCCCGCCATATTTCCTGCTGTTGCTGGGTAAAGTACTTAGCATCTTTTTAGCGACTGTAATCTATATAACAACCATAACTTCCTTAGCCTCAGTGTACTCACATTTTTTTCTGGCCAACTGCAAGTTCTTAAAATCATTTTGCTTTGCTTTCTGCTCTTGATTATCACAGTTAACTTGGTGGAATGTTGTGAGCTTTCCCCTGAATGCTATGCCACCCAGAAATTTCCTTGAACTAGATTAATTAGTCCATCACCTTTAAAGTCAGCCTCACACAGTCTCCGGACGTGGGCAGAATGTAGACAACTTCTTTTCCAGAATGTAATATGAGAGGCTTCTAGTCTGTCTCCTCTGAAACCTCATGAACCCAGTCTACTGTCCAGAGTCCTATCAGCATTCTGGTCTTCTAGGCTGCCACCCAAATCATCCATAAGCTCCATACACAACACTCTAAAGCGTTTCCAGCTTGTATCTCTAAACTTTTCAAAATTTCTCTCAGAAAAACCGCCTCAAAGGCTTCTGAACCCCATGGTCAGGCTAATCATAACAGTGACTCCACTCCCAGTACCAATTTCTGTTTGGGTCAGTGTTTTCACCGCTTTGACCAAAAGACCTGATAAGAACTTACAGGAGGGAAAGCTTATTTTGGCTCACAGTTTCAGAGGTTTAGCTCATGGTTGGCTGACTCCATACCTCACGGCTCTGGGCCTGAGGGGAGGTAGAACATCATGACCTAAGGGTCTGGAGAAGGAAAGAAGCTCAGGATAGGAGCACCAGGAAGGAGAGCAGGGGGAGATGAGGCAGAGACAGAGCACTCTGCTTGTTGGGGACAAAATATAAATCCCAAAGTCATGTCCCCAGTGACCTACTTTCTCTAGCCTGCCTGCCAATAGTTCCCACCCAGTTACTCCATTGAAGTAGATTAATCCATCTATTAGGGTACGGTTCTCATAATCTAACCCTTTACCTCTGAATATTCTTGCATTTTCTGCACATGAGCTTTAGGGGGATACCTCATACCCAAACCATAACAGGCAGCTTTCACCACTGGGTGGGGGCTTCACAAGTGTCCACAGGCTGGACTCTAAACCCACTCATCACGATGTGGAAGAATCTAACATTAATTTATTAGCTTATATATTTGTTTCTTTCTTTATTCATGTTTAATCCACTGGGAACAACCTGGAAATCATGCTATGTACGTACATGAATATACCACAGTGACTTTCATCCACATATGTATCTTTAAAGTGCTAATTTTAAAAACAAGGAAAAACTTTTTTTTTTAAAAGAGAGGGGAAGAGAGTTATAGATAAGAGAAAGAATCAATTTGATTTATTTATTTTTTCTGGTCTTTGCTTTGCCGACTCTTAGATGTGTCTTCAGTGCTGGGGTCTGAACCTGGGTCTTCACACGTACCAAGCCAGAGCTGTAACCATTGAGCCACCGCTCCAGCCCAGAGAAAGCATTTTTATGACATACATTTCATTTCAAATGTTATTTCCTAGTTTGGTGATCACGTTTTGTGTACATTATCTGCTTGATAACTCTTTATCAAAATAGACAAGTGTTGTTGTTCCGAATTTCTTGACTACCTCGAGACTCATAAAGATTAGTTAATATGTCCTATGCCTTGTATTTAATAAGTTCATAGGTGATGGTGCCAAGGTTCGGATGTTGGATTTCTGACTTAAATGCCAAAATGCTTTCTTCTGCACTCCAGATTGATCAACCTGAAGGCAGGGTTAACAATATGAATTTTCATGTCCATGGAATCCAGGAGCATACACAATTAGTTATCCAAGATTTTATCTTTAGGAGTGCTCTTTCTTGACTCTCTAAAAGATTTCTAGAAACACTGGCCTGAATAACCTTCTCAAAGATGAGCTACTAATGAAGATTTTAGAAGAAATTAAATAAAAATTAATTATAGTTTCTTTTTTTATGTCTAATTCTTAAAGTGAAGTCAGTTAAGTACGAATTATCAATACCAAGCTCTGAAATCGTGTGGCATGGGCTTAGTATTTAAATGTCCTGAATACATCTTAGAGAAATTAGTACTTAACAGCAAAGTTACACTGCAATAGATGAGGGACACACGTCAACTGCTCTATTCACATGTCATTGCTTTAGCCAGCCTTTTTCGCTGTTGTAACCAAGAGATCTGATAAGAACAGTTGGGGAGGAGAAGTTTATTTGTGGGCTCAGAGCTTCAGAGATCTCAGTCCATTGATGGCTGACTGTTCCTCAGGGTTGGAGGTAAGGCAGGACATCAGGAAGAAAGGGTGTGGTGAAGGAAAGTGGCTTGGAACATTCCCCTGGGACCCACCTCCTCCAACCACACCCTACCTGCCTATAGTCCTCCCTCAGTTGACCCTCACTGGGTCAATGCACTGGCTAGGTTAAGGTTTTCAGAACTCAGTCACTTCACTTCTAAACTTTCTTGCATTGTCTCATGTGTGAGCCAAACAGTAACAATTTGGAGCTGCGTCACTAGACATACACACATACACGTGTACTGGTGTGACTGCTGTACCAGTTTCCCTGGGGCTCATGGATCTGTTTGACATGGGGATTCTGCTAAAGCTGGAGCAGCCAGGAAAACCACACTAGTGGTGATTTACATGTGTTATGTATTACACATTAGCCACACATATGTTTTTTCCTCCTGTTATTTTACAATGCCATTATGTGGCGATGGCTTTAGTAACTAAATTGGTGAATGAAATGTGTGCCAATGTGTTAAACTAAGCTCCCATGATGATATTTCTTTTCAGATATTTTGTTTCAGGTTTACAATTTTTTTACTTCTTCCTTTTGCTGACATCTGTGAATTCTAAACTAATTAAGTGCTATTCTTTTTTTATTTTTTTC
>PVKS010042300.1:0-15510 GCA_004027875.1 Aplodontia rufa
TGGAACTTTAGATATAATAGCCAGGGTGATGGCCTCCTAAGGGGGGATTCTAAGAGGACACTCTCTGTATTTTAAACTGAAATCTCAAATGGGTCATAAAAAAGTGGCTTTTGAATGTATATTTAGCTGAGATTGATGTTTTGAGGATGCTAAAACAAAGCCCAAGCTCTCAAGCACTGAATTTAGAGTGATCCAGAACAGATGAAGTCCTTTGATATTTGTTTTAAGCAATTTTCTTTTGAGAAAGCACCATTTCTATCAGAATTCAAATTATTCCTACAAATAAAATTTCAAACATATTTAGTATAAAAGTACCAATCATATAAAGAAAAAGCATTATGCATGAGAATAAGCACAAATACCAGACAACAGAAAGAGAATCACAAAGATTCTAGGTACTGGACTTATTAGTCAAGGGTCATAAAACTAATATGTTCTCAATGTTTACATAAATAAAAGACAAGTTGATCCAGGAAAAAAAATATATATATATATATCCACCCCATATTGGAGCAACGAGTTATATACAGCAAATATTAATACATCTCAAGGTCCCTGAATAGTTAAAACTATCTTGATCAAAACAAACAAGGCAGGAGGGAATTCAGAACATTAATTCAAATTACATTAAAAAGCTGTAATTATCAAAACAGCATGGTATTGGTATAAAAAAGAAAGACCAATGGAACATAACAGAGAGGTCTGAACTAAATCCATTCATCTACAGCCAATGGATCTTCAACTATGTTGTGCTAAGTGCATGCATTAGGGAAAGGAAATTCTCTTTAGTAGGTGCTGCTTGAAAAATGATTACCCACATGTAGAAGAAAGACCCTAGACTCCTATCTCTTACCACTTACAAAATGCAATGAAGACCAAAATGTAAGATATGAAACTATGAAACTACTAGAAGACAACATAGGGGAAATATTTTAGGACTTCGGAATGGTCAAGGATTTTTTGCATAAGACTCCAAAATCACAGAAATCAAAAGCAAAAATGGACAAATGGGATTGCATCAATCTAAAAAGCTTCTGTGCGGCAAAGGAAACAATGAACATAGTGCAGAAAAAAATCCACAGAATGGGGGGAAATATTTGCAACTTATCCATACATGTAACTCAAACAACTCAATAACAAAACATCAAGTAATCTCTTTACACAATTGGCAATAGGAGGCTAGAGCAGTGGCTCAGCAGTTAGGGAGTTTGCCTGGCATGTGCAAGAGTACAGGTTAGAACCCAGCACCCACCCAAACACAATGAAGGATCAGAGCAATGAAGGCCACATGAAAAACTAAATAAAACTAATTGTTTCTCTCTCTCACTCACTGTCTTTCTCACTCTTTAAAAAGAAAGTAAAAAATAAAATAAAATAAAATGGGCAATAGTCCTAAAAACTTTTCTCAAAAGAAAACATAAATGGCCAATGGGTACATGAAAAAATTTCCAACATCACTAATCATTAGAGAAATGCAAATTAAAACCCCAATGAGATATCACCTCACCCCAGTAAGAATGGCTATTATCAACAAGACTAGAAGATAACAAGTGCTGGCAAAGATATAGAAAAAAAGGAAGCCTTGCACTGTTGGTGGGAATGTATATTAGTGGAGTCATTATGGAAAATTTTTTGAGTTTCCTCAAAGAATTAAAAGCAGAACTGCAATATGTTCCAACAATTCCACTACTGGGTATATACTCACAAGAAGTGAAATTAATATATTGAAGAGACATCTGCATTGCCATGTGCAGTGTAGCATTATTCACGATAGTCAAGAAATGGAATTAACCTAAGTTAATGGATACAGAAAACACGGTATACAAAATACAATACTATTCAGCCATCAAAAAGATGACTGGCATTTGTGACAATATGGATGGAACTGGAGATCACTGTGTTAAGGGAAATAAGTCAGGCACAGAAAGACATGTACCACATGATCTCACTCGTATGTGGGATATATATATAAGTTGATCTCATAGAAGTGGAAACTAAAATAGTGGTTACCAGGAGCTGTGGAGATTAGGAAGGAACAAGTTATGGGATAGTCTGGTAAATGGATACTAAGGTACAGTTAGAATATAGAAGTTCTGGTGATTATGATAATGACAATGTACTGTATATTTTATTTTATTAATTTATTTGCGGTACCAAGAATTGAACCCAGATGCAGTTAATTACTGAGCAACATCCCCAGCCAGTTTTTATTTTTTATTTTAAGACAAAGTGTCACTAAGTTGCTGAGGCTGGCTTTGAACTTGCAATCCTCCTGCCTCAGCCTCCAGAGTCACCGGGATTATAGGTGTGTGTCACAGTGTCCTCCTATGGTATACGTTTAAAAAGCTAAAAGAAAGGAGTTTGAATGTTTTCATCACAAAGAAATGATAAATATTTGAAAAGACAGATATGCTTAACCTGAATATTATACCAATGTACACATATATTGAAACATACATGATATCCCATAAATATGTACAGTTTTACATTCAATTTAAAAAGGAGAGATAATGAGAGACAGAGTAAAAATATCCAACAATAATTTAATTAGAACCCAAAACAGACAACAGAGAAAGAATGAAGATACAGTGGCTATGAATTTTGTAGAACTGATGAAATACTTTAACCCACAATTCTAAAAGCTCCCCCACATTTCAAGTGAGACAAAAAGCAATTCCCACCTAAACTTAACAGGATAAAAGTACAGAACAACAAAGACAAAAGGAAAGTAACAGATAAGGCCAGGAAAAGACAGATAGTACTTGAAGAAGCGGCATTTAGATAGTTGGAGAATCAATAGCAACAATGGAGAGCAGAAGGAAATGGATTAATATTCAGTGTATTGAAAGAAAGTAACTACATACCAGAATTATGTATCTTTGAAGAATGAGTGTATCTCCATATTAAGAAATTGTGAAAGTTTTCCACTAGGAAAAATATAAAGTATAAAATCTGTACTTCAATGAGTGAAAGTAATCCCAGAGGGAAAATATGAAATGCAAAAAGGAAAGAAGAACAAAGAAAATGGCAAATAAATGAGTAAATCTAAAAGAAAGTTGAGGTGGGATGGTGATGTAGCTTTGTGATAGAGCACTTGCGTAGTGTGCACAAGGACCTGGGTTTGATGCGCAGCACAAGACTAAAAAATTAAAAAAGCAGAAGTTATATAATATAATAATGTATTGAAAGCTTATCAAAAAGCAATTATAAGTCAAAGCTCCTGGAATTAACTATTGAGTTTTATAAAGTTACAGAATATAAGAATAATATTAAAATAAATTGTATTTCTACATACAAGAAATGAACTATCAAATCCTCCTTAATTTTTAGTTGGACAAGCTTTTATTTATTTATTTATTTAATTTTATTCGTTGGTATTAGGAATTGAACCAAGGGGTGCTTAACCACTGAGTCACATCCCCAGACCTTTTTATTTTTAACTTTTTCAAAAATTTTGAGCCAGGGTCTCACCAAGTTGCTTAGGGCCTAGCTAAGTTGCTGAGACTGGCTTTGAACTTGTGATCTCCTGCCTCAGCCTCCTGAGCTGCTGGGTTTATGGGTTTATAGGTGTGCATCACCATGCCTGGCACCTCCCTATTATTTAAAAGTATATCATTTAAAATACCTCTAATAGAAGTGAAATGCTTAAAATTTACAGAATATGTGCAGTATCTGTATGCTTAAAGCTATAAAATAATGATGAAAAAATCTAGTAAGGCCTAAATTAATAGAAAAATATACTATTACCATGTGACAGAAGAATCCATGTTGTTAAGATATTAAATTGAACTATAGATTTTAACACAATCAGAATAAAATTTCTAGTCAAAATTTCTATAGACGGAGGTTGGGGATTTAGCTCAATGGCAGAGCACTTGCCTAGCATGCGCAAGGCCCAGAGTTCAGTCCCCAGCCCTTAAAAAATTCTATAGACATACATAGTTGATTCTATTGAAAGATAATCTGCAATAGGCAAAATAATTTTGAAAAAGAAAATGAAATTGAGGAATTTACAGTACCTGATTTCAAGATTTACTCTAAAACTATAGTAATCAAGTCAGTGTGATATTGGCAAACAAAAAGATATATACATTGATGAAACAGAAGAGAGTTCAGAAATAGACCTACTGAAGTATGGTCAACTGATACAAAATAATTCAATGGAGAAAAAATGTCTGAAAAACAAATGGTGCTAAAATAATTGGATATTGCAAGCATAAAAGGGAGCCCAGTCCTGTATCTCACAGTTGACACAAACACTAACCTAAAGGTGAGTAAGTTCTGGTGGCTTATTACACAGGATGTTGATTTAAAAAAATAATAATGGCCAGTCATGGTGTCACTCACCTATAATACCAACTACTCAGGAGGCTGAGGCAGGAGAATCACAAGTTTGAGGACAACCTTGAACACTTAATGAGACCTTATCTCAAAATTTTTAAAAAATGTAAAAAGGGTCTAGGGATATAGCTCAATGGTACAGCACTTCCCTCGCATGCATGAAGCCCTGGGATTAATCTCTAGCAACACACACACACACACACACACACACACACACACACAAGCAAAAAGGAAGGAAAGAAAATGAAAATGCACTATATAATTAAAAAAATCTAAAAGGAAAGATTTTGAATATTTTTACCACAAAGAAATGAAAAATATGCTGGGTGTGGTGGCGCACACCTTTAATCCCAGCAGATCAGGAGGTTGAGGCAGGAGGACCGCAAGCTCAAAGCCAGTCTCAGCAACTGAGTGAAGCCCTTAAGCAACTTAGTGAGACTCTGTCTCATAACAAAAAATAAAAAGGCCTGGGGATGCAGTTCAGTGGCTAAGCAGCCCTGGGTTGAATTCCTAGTCCTCCTACCACACCCAAAAAGGAAGAAACAAAACAAAACAAAACAAGAAATGATAAATGTCAGAGTTGGCTATGTTTATCTTGATTTAAATATTATACATGCACACAAGCATCACATGGTATTTCATAAATATGTACAGTTTTTATGTCAATTAATGAAGAATGGATCACAAATTTAGTATAAATCTAAAAGTTTTAGATGAAACATGTGACCTTGTGTTATATAAGTTCTTAGATGCAAACCAAAAGGGTGATTCAAAAAATAAAGATTGATGAGCAAGACTTTGTAAAAGTTAAATGCTTTTAGCATTGAAGATATTACTAAGAGGGACTGGAGGTGCTGGAGCGGTGGCTCGGTGGTTATGGTGCTTGCCCGGCATGCACAAGTACACGGGTTCAAACCACAGCAACCCACGTACACAACTAAGTGTCAGAGCAACTAAAGTCATGTGAAAAACTCAATAAAAACCGATTCTCTCTCTCTCTCTCTCACTGTCCTTCTCTCTTTAAAAAAAAGAGGGATGGGAGTGGTGTCTCAACAATTATCAACAATTATGGTGCTTGACTGGCATGCGCAAGTATGAGAGTTCAAACCCCAGCACCATGTGCACAACAAAGTCTCAGAGCAACAAAAGCCTCATTAAAAATTAAATAAAATTCATTCTCTCTCCTCTCTCTCTCTCTCTCACTGTCTCCCTTTCTTTAAAAACAAAACACATTATTAAGAGAATGAAAAGACAAACTTCAGGGGCTGGAGCGGTGGCTCAGCGGTTACAGCGCTTTCCTGGCATGTGCGAGTACACAAGTTCAAACCCCAGCACCACGCACACAACAAAGTCTCGGAGCAACAAAAGCCACGTGAAAAACTACATAAAATTGATTCTCTCTCTCTCTCTCTCTTACTGTCCCTTTCTCATTCTTTTTTTAAAAGACAGAAGGACAGTGAGAGAGAGAGAGAGAGAGAGAATCAATTTTTATTGAGTTTTCCACATGGCTTTCGTTGCTCTGACAATTAGCTATGTACGTGGGTGTTGGGTTTGAACCTGTGTATTTGCACATGCTGGGGAAGTGCCATTACCGCCAAGTCACCACTCCACCCCCTGTCTGTCCCTCTCTTTTTAAAAGAAAAGAAAAGAAAAGAAAAGACAAGCTACTGGAGAAAATATTTGCAAATCAGATATCAAAGTAATTATATCTAGAACATGCAATGAACTTGCAAGATTAAACAATTCAATAATAAGAGTACATCCCCCTCAAAAATGGGCAAAATATTTGAAGAGACACCTCACTAAAGAAACTATGTGGTTGAAAAAATACATATAATATGAGCATTTTCATTAGTTAAGGAAATGCAGACTTGAACCACAATGAGGGCTGAAGAAGTTGCTCAGTGGTAGAGTGCTTGCCTGGCATGTGCATACAAACAAAAAACTAGAATGAGATACCACCACAACAATTAAAATGGCTAAAATAAAAAAAGTACTAACCATTCAAAGTACTAACACAGATATGGAACAACTGACATGCACTGCTGAAATGGTCACTCTAGCAAACAGCTTTTCATTTTCTTTTTTTTAAAGAGAGAAAGAGAGAATCAATTTTGTTTATTCATCTGTCTTTTGTTTTTCCGACACTTAGTTGTGTATGTGATTCTGGGGTTTGAACTTGGGTCTTGGCACATGCCAGGCTCTAACTTTTGAGCCACCACTCCAGCCCCCAGCTTTTCATTTTCTTATCAAGTTACAAATACATCTGTGTGACACAGTAATCCCACTCCTAAGTATTTACTATTTACTCTAAAGAAATGAAAACTTACCTTCCACATAAAACCCGCACGTGAATGCACTAGTAGCTTTATTTACAATAGCAGCAAACTGGAAGCAACGAGAATAGTTTTCAAAAGGTGATCTATTAAACTGTGGTATACCCATAAAATGAAATGCTATTCAGCAATAAAAGTGAGCTAATTATAGATACACGCAACTATATGGGTGAGTGTCAAATGCATTTTTCTGGAAGCCAGACTAAAAGATTGCATATGGTGTAACTTCATTTCTATGCATTTGGGAAAGACATGAACATAAGGTAGAGAACAGATCAGTAGGCCACAAAGGATTAGAGAAGGGGTAATATCTGACTACGAAGAGTCAGAATGATATTTGGGGAAAGGGAGCTAACTGTTCTGTATCCTGCATGTAACGACAGTTATACAATCCCATGCAGTTGTCAAAACTTGCAAATCTATATGCCAAAAATTATATTTTACTGTGTATAAAAAAAGCAAACAGTAACTCTGAGAATGTTCTATGCATCCCAGAAATAAAGTAGCATTATTAGACACCAAGGTTGGAGTGATCCTATAATCTATTCCCTGGAAACCTATGTTTGCTTTTTCTTTTTAAGGCAAAAATGTACTTTGTTTTTTTTTTTTTACTAGCTAATCTAAACCAGAAGCAAATGAATCATTTCAGAAGCATTCTTCTCAGGAAGTCCTAAGTATTAAGGTATGAATCATATTTGTCAGGGAAAGTGTAGTAGATTCCTCCCATAATGTATCTTGCATTTTATCAGAAACTCTACAGGACTTTTAGAACTACACCTTTTGAAAGATGTTGGCTCAGGTAAGCCCCCTTATTCATTTTAATAAATAAAGGGGCCACTTGGAGAAAATAGCTGAAAGATAATTTTACTTAAAGTCTGTTGAATTTGCCCATCATATGGAATTTTCTTTAAAGGAGTATCATGTTGTCATTTAGCCAGTACTTCTTTTAAGAGAGAGAGAGAGGGAGAGAGAGAGAGAGGGAAACAATTTTATTTATTTTTCATCTGGTCTTTGTTTTTCCAACACTTAGTTGTGTATATGGTGCTGGGGTGTGAACCTGGGTCCTCGTGCATGCCAGGCAAGTGCTTCAACTGCTGAGCCTCTGCTCCACCCCCAAGCCAGTCTTATAGCAATTCTCTAAGGCATTGTAGAACTATTAATAATGATTGACATCTTCACAGAAACTATACACCATATAGACACATGCTAACAACACTTGCACACAAATTCACCAACACAGTTAGATATACATGTGTACATACATTCCCACATGTACACCCAGTTGTACAATAATGCACCCCTGTAATATACATGGCACACACATGCACCCACACACAGCATGTAAATACACAAAACATGCTTCTCCACACCATGCAATATCTTTTTTTCTCTTAAAAATGTAGGCTATCTTTTAAAAGCCAGAGTGTAAGAATCATTTTTAAAGGTTCTAGAGTCTACCTTTAATAAAAGAAGCTTCTGCCTCAAATCCTTTTGGAAATAAGCTGGTTACAAATGAAAAAAAAAGGACAGGATTAAACAATCTTTGGATTTCTCAGGTAAAATTTTTAATAATATCCAAATATAATCCATTAAGCTTGAGAAGTTCAGTCTTGGAACTCAGCTGCCATGCTACCTACCTACTACCTTTAGCCCTAGCTGGGGCTCCAGCTTGTAGCTAGCACTAACTTGCCATATGTGAATGAACCATTTTGGAAGTGGATCCTCCAGCCTTAGTCAAGGTGTTCTAGCTGATGCCATGTGAAATAGAGACAACAGCCTCTGTTAAGCCCTGCCCAAGCTTCCAGTTTTTGAGCAAAACAAATGGTTGATATTGTTTAAAAGCAGTGAGTGTTGGTGACTTGTTATGGAGCAAGAGATAACCAGTGACTGTAGAATAAAAAGATGTTGAAATGATTTTCTTTTTTCCCTTTGATGCCATGTCTTCTTCATCCTGCTATGCCACAAACCCTTCCGTACTCCACAATTCACTTTACACATACATAAACACACTCCCCCACACAAAATAAAAAACAACATGATTATTGGTTCAGAATAGCACAGAGGAGAGATAGATGGAGGGAAATTTGCAGGGGAAGAAGGGAGAGAACCAACTCATGAGTATGATAACCTTGTACTGAGTAGTAAATGCAAGAAACTACTTCCAATGCTTGGGTCAAGCATGACTGAAAGTTTAGGGAAGGCAAGCCTAGAGGATGGTCTTTAGGGAAGAACATGAGGAATGAATACTTAAGTGGATTTCAACAGTTTGTGGTGCCAATATGGTGGTGCTACTGCCAGAAAACACACTTGTTTTCCTAAAGTCAGTGGGCTTATGTGTGGATGCTGTGGGTCAAGGTAGCAGAGTCAACCACAGGACAGCAAACCTTTGGAGTAAGGACAAAACCTCTACTCCAAAAATTCACCTCAAGTAGTGAGGGATGTTTTCTCTTGGCACTAATTGAGACTGTTTATCCATTAGGCACAGTACCAAATGGGGAAATTTATCAGGGTAAAAGAAGCTTACCTTGGAGCATTGGTCAGGAGCATGAGCTGGTGTTTAAAAGTCCCTGAAGCTGAAGACATAGTCCTACTTTTCCTTTCATCATATAATATTAAGGTATTATCTCTAATAATTCTGTCAATAAATATTTATTGAACACATATTGTGTGCTAGGTACCAGAAATATGATGGTGGGCAAAGGAAACACGATCCCTGCCCTTATGAAACTTATATGTTAGTTGGGGTGGGATAGAAACTAATTAAATAATGACATAAATGTATAGTTAGAAATAATGAAAAATGTTATCCAGGAAAGTAGAGTTCCTGAGAAGGTGAATCAGTAAGTCAAACTGATAGTTTCTCCTTTCTGGGTTTATAGTTTATCTTCTCTCTTCAACTTATTCATGCCCTACAAGAATACTCTGACAGGCCCTTAACTTTACTCTTGACTTTTTGAGTGCTTATGAATGATTGAATTTATTTATGTACATAAAACTTTGAAGGGACTGTTAAGGTAGGTAAGTATTATAATAAATATACAGAGTCAACAGTCTTTAAAATTTTACCTGCATCTCAGTCATCAAGTTCCATTCAAGTGCTAGAGATGTGGATAATAACAAAGGAAACAAATGATACAAGAGCTTCAAGGAATTCAAACCTAACTGGTGAAACAAAGGTAATCTACAAGGCATGAAATCCTTCCATATGATATACCACAGCATCATTAAACCCTGGATTGAGTTCAGTTGGCCTTAGGTGATGGAGAAACTCGGAAGCTATGATGAACCAACCAACCTGGTGTCATCAAAGGAGGCTATATGGAGGAGGCAGATTTGGAGAAAGGTGCTGTTATTGTTCATGTTTGGCTAGAGTGCAGGAAATGCAGAAAGGAACATTCCGTGTTTGGGAAGGAATACCATTCTATACTCAGAGGTGGAATGAGAGTAGGCAATAGAAATAAAGATGTTCCATTACCTTCATGAAAATTTATCAATGGTTGTGGATGTTATTGGATGCTTTCATATCAGGGTTTTTAAAAAGTATGACCAAAATGGGTATCATGGGAGGGTTATATGAATTTCATGGGAGGTGAAGCTATTTGACATATCATTTAAAAATGCCTGAACATTCAAATATGAACACATGACTAATGTAAATTCTTGTCTTGTTTACTCTACTATTAGATTGGACAGTATTCAATCTTTTCAACCTATAGAAATATCAATTTCATATGCTTCAACCTAGTAGTGAATCATAAAACATTTGTAACTGTTTACCAAATCTATCATTTTGAGGCAATTCTGCACTCATTGGAAGTTTGAAAACTAGTGATTATTAGTGCTATTTTGCTGCTTATTCTTGTTGGATCCTGTGATGGGCCATATAGATTCTTCTTCAGCATGAATCCTCCCCAACCTCTCTGGGAAACCTCTGCAGACTTCACTCACAGACAGTCCTCAGTTGTCGGTCATTTCCAGATATTGAATTCAAAGACTGCCTTCCCCAAGGTCATGGCCTCTTCCCAGGGATGCCCACATCTAATGCCAGATTCAAGAGAAAGTATAAAGGTGAGACCACCTCACTTCAACTCATGATAATCCAAAGAATTATCCAAGCTTTAGAACGCCCTGTAGGGACAGCTGAGATTTTCATTGGCTCCACAACACAGCTTAACTTTGCTCTCTTCCCAATCTTCCATTCCTTCTGTTCCATAGCTGTTGACCCACTAATAAGCCTCCTGCACTGTAAGTTTTGTCTTGGAGTTTGCTTCCTAGGACACCCAATCTACAAGAGTTGTTGCCAGATCTGAGAAAGCAAATGCTGAGAGTGGATTTAGTATGTATCACTGTGATGGATGGAACATAAAAAACCTTTGGCACGAGGTAGCTGTACCATTGTTAAAATTTCACTGCTGGTAAAATGGGATGGTATATCCATTGAAAGGAATGCACCAGCTGATGCTATGATTCAGACATTTAAGAAATGTGGAGAAAAGAATAACTCTTAAGGAAATGAACTAACAAGCAAGCTTGAAAACCAGAAGGTCCTATTATGCTTCTACAGAGACCCTTATCTTCTCCAGATGGAGGGTAAAGACTGAATACCAGCCTCTACACTTTAAGAGTAGGAAAGCTCCAAAGAAGATACACTTTTAAATAAACCACATCTGCTGTATCAAGTTCATGATCTTGCTTGGGAAAGAATAGGAGCCTGACACAAGGGAGGGGGACAACTAGTTTGACATGCTCAATATATTTTTGTTCTGTTTTGGTGAAGGTTCAATGTGATATATATGTAAAGTGCATAACATAGTGCCTGATATATGATAAGCATTTAATAAATATAGTATTTTTATTTTGGGGGAATATGATTTTGTTTTTCATTATAGTTTTACATATTGAAGGGGGTTGTTGTTACACTTTGATACATGCATACACCATATATCCCCTCTTTACCTTCCCCACCCTCTCCTCCTCCCAATATAGTACTTTTGAAGCACCAAAAATAATATCATAAAATTGAAGAAAGAAGGGACAAACTCAACATCTTAAATCCTCAGATTTCCCTAAAGCCTTTAGCCCCAATTTCCTGTAAAAGGGTAGGTCTCTCCAGTTGCTTGAAGATGATATGCAGGCCAGGCCTGGTGGCACACTCCTGCAATCCCATTGGCTCAGGAGCTGAGGAAGGTGGATCACAAGTTCAAAGCCAGCCTCAGCAACTTAGTGAGGCCATAAGCAACTTATCAAGACCCCGTCTGAAAATAAAAAATAAAAAGGGTTGTGGAAGTGCTCAGTTTTTGATAACCCTTGGGTTCAATCAATCCCTAGTACAAAAAAAAGTGGTGTGCAGGCTTTTTCCACAGAAGACAACATAAGTATCTGCCCGTTCACAAGAACTGTCTATATCACCCTTCTGGTCATTAGACCATTACCTGGCTAAGACACATCATGGCCTGGCCAAGGAAATGCTGGCCTTATGAGGGAGGAAAAGTACTATACTTCAAATGAATGAGTTGCAGGTCTCAGTCAACATGTACTGGCATGAGTTGGATAAGGAATATTTATTAATTTGGGAGCACTCTTCTAGGAAACAGGATATAACTATTTAGCAAGGACTCCAAGGATAGTCCTGAGGATGGATCCTTTTCCAAACATGGAAAAAGCAATGGTTCATCTTAAGTTAGACAGAAATGCCAGAATTGCTGTAGAAGATAGTGGAAGACTATGTAGCAGAAGAGGGAATATTGGAATGAATGTATGATAAAAATGTAATATATAAATATGATATACATGTAATATATAATATATAACATACACAATATATATGTAATGCATGTAAAGTTAGAAAATCTTCTGGAGGGATGTATTTATTTGGGGGACTAAGGAAATCAGAAATGTGATAGTGAAAGGGGACCAGTGCCACAAAAATTATTTTATGGTTGTGAATCATCTGATGGGCAGTCATGATGACATCCTATCATAGGTGTGGCCTCATTGAAAGAAACAGGAATGATAGCATGCTGATATTTTAGAAGCCAAGTGGCAGTTGCTGTATCCCTCAGAAGTCAGGTCAACATAGTTGTAGTATTGAGCTACAAATTTGGAGTAAGAGATGGAGGTCCTGGCTTTCAAAAAGCAAAGGATCTATTTAATGTAACATGGCATCACTAGGGGAAAAATAGAAGGCAGCTATTCAATACATAAAATCAAAAGATCATGTGGCTGAGCACAGTAACCCCAATAAAAGTCCTTATTTCTTCCACAGCTACTGGATTTGAGTCAGTTTTTGGAACCAGAACCTATTGACTGAAGGAGAGGTGAGACACAATGAGGAAGGACTCTTTAACACTACGGTAAGTCCAGTCATGATTCCCCTAGTTCATGTCTAGAGGGATCCACAGTCATTCACTTAGGTAACGGTATACATAAGGGGTGATATCCAAGCGTTTTGAAGACTGCAGGGCACAGGATTCAAGCTGACATTGACATTGGAACACCTGAAGCATCTTTTTGAACTGTGTTAGAGTGATGGTAACTGAGGGCCAGATTATAAATACAGTTATGATCCAGGGCTGCATCACACTGGTTTTCACCAGCTCTACAGACCCATGCAATAGCCATTACCTTGGCTCTAAACATATTGGAATGGACATCCTCAGCAGGTGGTACAACCACCAGGCTAAGAGCTATCATGGGAAAGGCCAAGTGGGAGCCTCTAAAGCTGATAGCTAATCTTTAATATTTTTTAAGAGAGAGGGACAGTGAAAGAGAAAGAGAGAATTAATTTTATTTAGTTTTCCATGTGGCTTCTGTTGCTGGATACTTCGTTGTGTATGTGGTGCTGGGGTTCTAACCTGCATCCTCACACATGCCAGGCAAGCTCTGTAACCGCTGAGCCACTGCACCAGCCCCCTGACAGCTAATCTAGAGGGGAATGGCAGAAATTAATTCCACCTTTAAGTCACCAGTTAATCACTTTAAAACCTGGACAGATCCTAGAAAATAAAAGAAAACCACTGAAAACTCAACCAAATGGTAGTCCCTGTTTCAATTCCTTGTTTTTGATGTAGTATCTTTGGTAGATCAAATGCACATGATTTCAGACACACTGTATGTAGCTACTGATGTGGAGAATGCATTCTTTCCCATTATTATTAGAAACAGTTTATATTCACTTGGAACATAAAATTTGCAGTCCTGCCTCAGGGATACATTAATTCTCCTGTTCTCCATCCCCAAATAGTTCAAATAGCTTTATATCAGTTATATACTCCACAAAACATCATGACTCCATTCTATCAATGACATGCCAATCTGATTGATTAAGCAAAAAGTACGTAGAACATTTCCAATGTTAAGATATGCATACTCCAGAAAGCGGAAGACAAGCTGTATGAAAATTCAAAGGGCTACCAATAGAATCAGCAAAAATAGTTTAGGACTTCAGTGGTCAAGAGTACGTCAGGACATCCCCCTCAACAATAAAGACATTTTTTGCATGTTGCCCCTCTTACCACAAAGCAGCACAGCATTTTGCAGGTCTTATTGGGTTCTGGAGGCACCTGGAACAGTGCTTACCCATTGGACTAGTGCTAGGACCCATATGTTGGATGACACTAATGTCTGCTGGCTTTAATGGGGTTCAAAGCAGCAAAGGCTTCGGCAGCAGGTCCAGGCTATGATGCAAGCAGCCCTGCTGTTTGGGCCACGTGACCCAGCAGTTCCTATGGCATTAGAAGTATCGGTAGTGCTCAGAGGGCTAATATCCAGAATATACAAAGAACTCAAAAAATTAAATACCAAAACCACAAATAACCCAATTAATAAATGGGCTATGGAACTAAAAAGAAGTTTCTCAACAGAGGAAGTCCAAAAAGCCCATAAACATATGAGAAAATGCTCTATATCACTAGCAATAAGAGAAATGCAAATCAAAACTTCACTGAGATTTCAACTCACTCCAGTCAGAGGGGCAAAAATGAAGAATACAAACAATGACAGGTGCTGGAGGGGCTGTGGGAAAAGAGGAACACTGTCACATTGCTGGTGGGACTGCAAACTGGTACAGCCACTCTGGAAAGCTGTGTGGAGAATCCTCAAAAAATGAGGGCTGGAATTGCCTTTTGACCCAGCTATCCCACTCCTGGATATCCTCCCAAAAGAGCTAGAATCAGCTTACTATAGAGATACAGCTTCATCAATGTTTATAGCAGCTCAATGTTTATAGCTAGACTGTGGAACCAACCCAGATGACCCTCACTTGATAAATGGATCCAAAAACTGTGGTACATATATACAATGGAATACTACTATTAGAGAAAATGATATTATGGCATTTGCAGCCAAATGGATGGAGATGGAAAAAATTTTGCTAAGTGAAGTATCCCAAACTCAGAGACTCAAGGGCCAAATGTTTTCTCTGATTTGTGGATGCTAGAATATAAGCAGAATCAGTACATTAGATGGCTAACCTAATAATTACCTCATCATGTATGAATTTTTACATAATCATGGGGAACTGTGCTTAGGTTCCTGGAGGACGTAGGGAGGGGGTTAGGGAGGGGGGAGGGGAATAGGAAGGACATCAAGGTGACCAGAGGGAGGTAGTATGGGGGAATCTAACCTGAGGGGAACCTCTGACTTCCATGAGAAGTCCAATTAACTTGGGGCTTAAGTAAAGTGAAACATGGAACCATGGGGAACCCAAAGGGGGGAAACCATGGTCTGGCACCAATATTGGCTTGTTCTGTCATTACACTTTTGTTCTTGATTGTTTGACGATGAGCCCCTCCTAGTTGTAAGACCATGTTTATTAAATAAAAATTAAAAAAAA
>PVKS010042301.1:0-15512 GCA_004027875.1 Aplodontia rufa
AGCAGCTCAATTTACTATAGCTAGATTATGGAACCAACCCAGATGCCCCTCACTCCACAGTGAATACAAAAACTTTGGTACGTATATACAATGGAATACTACTTGGCCATTAGAGAAGACGATATTATGGCTTTTGCAGCCAAATGGATGGAGATGGAAAGAATTATGCTAAGTGAAGTATCCCAATCTCAGAGACTCAAGGGCCGAATGGTTTCTCTCATCTGTGGAAGCTAGAATACATGGGGAAGCAGTATGTTAGATGGCTAAGCTAATAATAACTTCAAATTGTATGATTCTTAAGGCAACAGGGGGATGACTCCTTATGATACCTTAGGAGGTATAGGCTGGGGGACCGGGTGGGGGAGGGATTAGGAAGAACTCCTAGGAGATTGGAGGGTGGGAATATGGGGGAATCATCTCAGAAGGGGATCTCTGTCCTCCACAAGATATCCATTTTACTCAGGGGTTCTTCTGGGGGAAACAGCAACATGGGGAACCCAAGCTGGGCATCCATGACATGGCATTAGCCCTGGATAACTAAGTATATATACATTGGTTCTTGAATGATTGATAATGTTTCCCCCACAATTGTAACTATTCATCTAATTTAAAAAATGAAGTGACATTATGGCTGCATACAAAACCTCATTCTGTCCAAAACCAAGAAAATTTTAAAAATTAGGATACAGTTACTTTTGATAATATTAGCTATTGGTTGAGATAGGTACACTTATTTTTAACTTTTAAATACTGTTACTTTATCACAGAATTTTATTTTCAGCCTCTACTTCCACATACACAGAGTAGATACAGAGTTGAAATCCGTATCATTTAAACTAGCTCTATTTGAGATTCATTTAACAAGTTATTTCAGTCCAAAGGGATTGTTGGCTATTGTTAATAGGCAAGTTTCCTTATTCTCCCCTTTCAGTTTTAAATCAGCTATAAATAGCCTCCAAATCTGTTCATTTGACATTTTCTGCTGCTTTCAAAGTTTAATTTCTATACTTATTAAAGCAGGTCACTTTGAATTAAAGATCAGAGAGGTTGCATTTCAACTATTTCAGTCATGTGCCCTAAGGACTGTGTGTAAATTTTGTTAAACCATTTATCTACGTAACAAAGGAAAAGAATAAGTGCAAAAAATAAGTAAGTTGTTATTAATCTGAGGTTAGCATTTTTTGGTATTAGATCCCCAACACAGTTGTACACTGGTAGAGTAATCTATCTGATTGAAAGCCCTCATGTCATACTGCTTTTCATCTCTTATTAAGTCATTATTTTTCCAGTCCCATCAAATTTAGCTGCATCTGGTGAACTATGACACTATGGCAGGCAGATATTCCTGATGATATATCTAATGTTCATTTCCCCTTCAATCTCACTTATATGAGTCTAATGTTGTTTGTCCAATAATATATTTAGTTAAAAACACAAGCTCCTTATTCTCTCTTAAAGCTAAGCATACGCAAAGAGATAAGAACTAATGGTTCATGGAAGTCCTCGCCTTCCTGATACAGACATTCCTTCCTGCTTCCTTGCCATTTCCTTTCTTCACCCTGTTTGGAATGAGAAATCAGACCTAGAGGAGCAGCAGTGACACCACCTCAGATCCTGAGGTGACAAGGACAGGCCAGTAGGCTAAGGATGGCAGGAAGAGAAGGCAAGATGGCTTTCTCCAATCATCCTGTTGCACAAGATCAACAAACCCTTAGATGGTTAATTAGCTGATCGTTTTCTCTTACTTACAGCTGAATCTATTACTAACAGATATAAAAAGACGTTGTAGCAATTTTACACTAAGACTTCCCAGCACACCTGCCATATTTCAAAACAGTATTCTAAAGCAATTGGTGCCAGGCTAAAATAATTCAAACCACTGCCTTCTTCCTAGTGTTCATTACAAGGAAACACCCTAACTTAACATTTATTGGGGTAGATGTTTCCTTCAGTAATTTCTTTCTACACAAAACATTTTTAAGATAAATATACAAAATAATCTACAAAATGTTGTCTTGAAATTACAAAACAGTCTAATTCAATTCTTGCTTCCTTTCCTACAATATTAATTCATTTGGTATAAAATGCATTATCATTTAATGTTGTTCTTATATTTTATACACACCAGTTGTCAAGCTTATGTGCACAAAAGGTTTTTATCCAGCAGGAATGTATCAAGTAAATCCCAATCCTTGCCACTGGAAATGCTGACACACTGAATAAAATTGCTGACAATTTCCAAAATCTGTCCAGATAGGTCACTGCTGTGCAAGCATCATTGCAGGTCCTGCTGGACTGTCTAATGTATTCATGGGTGGCATCTGTCTTGCCAATTTAAAAAAAAATCAACTATCTAGTTATATCTATGCATCCCCTGTCATTCTCTGTTGACTCAAATGTACAGTGTGAATTTTAACAAATTTAACAGCCCCTCTTCCTGTATTTGATTTTATCCTAGAATTGGAGAGGAGAGGGAAGGAGGATAGTGAGGGATCTAGGTGGGGAATCAACACGGTGGCTTACTCTTTACTCCCCTGAGAAACCAAATAATACTTCTGCAATCATTTAATTCTGGAAAACACACACACACACACACACACACACACACACACACACACACATTTATATCTTTTATAGAGTGGAAGTATAGAGGAGTCAAGAGACTGAGGCCGAGGTGTGGATGAATGATGTGGGGGTGATTCTGGATTAGGTATCAGGGGTAAATCATGTTGTTACTACATATGCATTTGTGAATGTACAACAACACAACTCCTCAATTAAAAAATAAACTCGGGGGTTGGTTGAGGATTTAGCTCAGTGGCAGAGCACTTACCTAGCATGCGCAAGGTCCCGAGTTTGGTCCTCAGCCCTGAAAAAATAAATTCTAAAACAAATGCATCCTTAACTGAAAACCTGTACCTTAATCTATCTAATATATCTAGTAAAAGCTATATTTTATGATCTTATTGTCAGATTGCACTATTTATTTCAAAAGTCAGGAGATTAAGATACAGAAAAAGAGAGAAAAAGAAACAGAGACAGATTTGCTTCCTACCAAAAGGGCTTTGTTTTCATCAGGAAGTTTTTGATTCATTAAATAACTTAATTCACAAATTAACAAAACTCTACTGTAGAGATTTGATTGACAAGGAATGAAAACTTCTGACCTTTGAGATCCTAATCCTCGGATCCACAGTCCTCCAATAAAGACTGGAAATGATCATTATCTGCTTTCGGATTGAGGCAAAGCAGCTCAAAGCAGCATCTTGCCTTTTGGACAGGTTAGTGAAGGGCAAAATGGTGGCGATTAAATAATAAAGTTGATTTAAGGAGGCTTCATTTCTAATCCCTGTTGGATAGGTAGAAACCAAGAACCTATTTATGTCAACTAAACAGACAGAATCATTCATTATGTAAATATGACCTTTAAAGTCATATCACAACTATGATGTGAATAATATACCCATGAATAATTAAGCATTGACAACATTTAATATTTATTAAGTGCCTTTTATACGGATTTAAGTAAATCCACTCCATGGACCCAGTGATGGTATCCATTTAATGATTAATTCAGCCCCACTACGATGAGTGATGTGTCTGGGAGAATAAGGTAGAATTACACAAAGGAGATTTCAAGATGAATGAGACACTAACCTGTTTTCAAATATTTCATGTGGTAAGTTCCTTGAGAAGAAAATAATAGTTCTTTACAGGAAAGAAAGGTCAGCCCCACATTCGTGATCAGGAACTGGAGCTGCAGGTATGAATTACGCAAAGCCCTGAGGGGTGGACCTTGGTAGGTGGTGATATTAAAAAGAGAGTGTTTCAAGCATATGGAAGGGTAAAGTCAAAGAGCAGAGAAAGTTCAAAAGGTAAACCTTTCAAGCTGAGATGCCTGCAAAAGGTGAGACAAAACCCTACACAGGTAAGATGGAAGCGGGAATTTGAAGGGCTTACTGAGGACATTAGAGTCATTTGAGAAGACGATTGTGAGGAAGAGCACACATGGCTGAGATGTAGTATAATCAGTCTGAGTTTCTCCCTCACCACCAAAATAAAACTGTTCTAAGACAAGAGAAGGAGGGCATAAATTTTTAGGATTAAATTCATTTCTTCTTCCTCTGCTGATGATTACATGGATTAGGATGCTATCTGCTCTATTGAAACTGAGCCAAAAACTTACTTTATCTCAGTTCATCCGCTAAGTGTGTGATCAAATCTGCTATTGCCTTGAGAGCTCCCAAACTGAAATGTCAGATCATCCCATCCATCAATTTTACCCTTCAGAATAGCATCCTTAACACCACTCTTTCCTTCTTCTTTTCATTTCTTCCTTTTCTATCTCCAACTGCTTTTTTCTTTCTATTTTTATTAAGAAATTTAGTTATAGTACAATCAAAAATGCAACCAAAGAAACAATATGATATGTATATATTCTCAAATTAGATTTACCCCCTAGATCCCACCCTATTCTCCCACCCTTAACCTCTCCCCACCTGCCCCCTTGCCCCTCCTTCCCTAGGTTACATGTCACTACGCCTTTGCTGGGTCTAATACATGAGAGCTGACCACCTTCCACACAGGCCAGAGTCTAGCTCCAGCCTCCACAGATGAGTGAAGACATTCGACCCTTGACTCTCTGGGTTAGGCTAGCTTCACTCAGCATGATTTCTTCCATTGCCATCCATTTACCTTCAAAGGCTGCAATATCATTGTTTCTAATCACTGAGTAGAACTCCATTGTATATATATACCACAGTTTTTGGATCCATTCATCCTGTGAGGGGCATCTGGATTGGTTCCATAATTTAGCTATTATAAATTGAGCTGCTAAGAACTTGGATATTGCTATGTCACTGCAATGTGCTGATTCCAACTACCCTGGAAAAATCCCAGGAGAGGGATAGCTGGATCATATGGTGGGTTCATCCTTAATTTTTTGAGGATTCTCCACACTGCTTTCCAGAGGGGCTGTACTATTCTGCAGTTCCACCAACAGTGTGCTAGTGTTCCTGTCTCTCCGCAACCCCTCCAGCATCTATTATTGTTTATATTCTTCATTTTTGCCAATCAGACTGGCATGAGGTGAAATCTTAATGTAGTTTTTGTTTGCATTTCTCTGATTAATAGTGATTTAGAACTCTTTGTTGTGTATTCATTGGCTTGTTCAATGTCCTCTGAGGAGAAGTTTCTATTTTATCTCTTTGGCCCATTTATTGATTGGGTTGTTAGTGTTTTTGAGGTTGAGATTTTTGAGGATTTGTAATGTCTGGATATTAGTCCACTGTCAGAAGAATCACAGGCCATGATTCTCTCCTGTTCTGTCTCCAGTTTCTTACTCATTTGACCTTTGTGGGTAAGTATTAAGAAAAAAAAGAATATTAATTTTAGATGGTGAAATGATAGTAATGAAGCTATCATTGACAGTCATTACTTGGCTATGACACAAAGAACAATACTAAATTTCAAGTTAAATGATTAAGAAATAAACCTGTACCAGTCTAAATGGGAAATTAGTATGGATGGTCACAACCTGAATCTAGGGATTTATAACCTTCTCCTAGTGAACCAGGTGATCTGAACCTCCTCTCAATTTCATGGTCTTATGGAAATAAAAAGATTCTCACAGAGGCAGAGCTATAATTCTAATATATACATATATATATATATATATATATATATATATATACACACACACAACTTGCATTTATGTATGTGTGTACATGTATAATATATTATACATATGTGTGCATATGTGGAGATATATATATCCTCTCACTCACCTATGTACTGATTTTATTTAAAAACATTCCTTTTCTTTAACTATACTTTATTCATGGTTCATGGTTCAAAAAACATGCCTATTCTATCTTTGGCACAGTTTCTAAAATTTTACAAGGTGGCTTTAGACATATGGTAAAGTCAGGACTTTTGTTTTTAATAAGGTGATAAGTGAGTATTGGATAGAGAATCCTGAAATTTTGACTAAAACACCCCTGAAATTTAAAAAAGAAAATATAAACTGTGACTGAGAAAAAGTACCTAACTTTCCTATCATTCTCAACAAGGAAGAGTTGGCATACACACATCCTTGGGACTCTGACAAGCTACATTATTGTGGAAAACCACTTTGCACCTAAGAAATTAATAACATTTCATTAAGTGTAATAAATTTGCACAGTTAAGTAAAGCATACTGAGTTTTAGCTATAAAATTTCCAATGTTTATATGAAGACTAAAAATGATCTCAACTTTATGTATTTTCAAATATTTGACTGTTTAAAATTATATATAGTATCTTGCTGTTGACCAAATATTTAACTCATTTGCTGGGTTTTTCCATCTTCATAACTAATATAAATGAAAGTGTATATGTGTTTGTGTGTGTGTTAGTACAAATTTTATGTAGAACCAAATTATTACTTGTCTGTCAAATCCAAGTTTTGCAAAGGCAGAATTGGAACTATATTTCTCAATACACATTTATTTTTTCTACATTTTTCTGTATGTTCTCTATTTCTCAAAACACATTTATTCTTTGATCAACAACTAAATTTCTTAATTAAAAAGAAAAGAAGAAAACACATTTATTCTGAAAATATGCAGAGCTTGGTTTTTCTGCCAGCTCATGTTATAAATTAAAGTTTCATTATGCTCTTGCTAAAATACTTTTAAGTTTTATTCAG
Source organism: Aplodontia rufa (assembly GCA_004027875.1). Lineage (NCBI taxonomy): Eukaryota > Metazoa > Chordata > Mammalia > Rodentia > Aplodontiidae > Aplodontia > Aplodontia rufa. The sequence continues at coordinate 6,690 of PVKS010042301.1, forward strand.
TGAAAGATACTGTTTCTATAACATTTTGCTTCAAATATCTATTTATATCTATACACATATATACATATAACATGCATAGGTTATGGGAACAGTACTATTTAAATGAATGTCTCAATTTATATAGACACAACTACCATATGTGGGATGTATGCTGACATTTTTGTGTAAAATATTCATTATACACCATATTTTGTTGTTAGATTTATAGATTACAGGGAAACAAAATAAAAGAATGACAAATCTGGAATAAAAAAAGGAGAGAGAAAAAGTGGTATCATACATATTATTTGCTCATTATTTGCTCATTTTAATTAAATATATTACTAAGGGGCTGGAGCAGTAGTTCAGTGGTTATGGTGCTTGCCTGGCATGCACGGGAACACGGGTTCAAACCCCAGCACCCACGTACACAACTAAGTGTCAGAGCAACGAAAGTCATGTGAGAAACTCAATAAAAATTGACTCTCTCTGTCTCTCTCTCTCACACTGTCCTTCTCTCTTAAAAAAAAAAAAATATATATATATATATAACTAAAATATATGAAATGCAAAAAGACAAAAATGCATAATTACTTATTCTGTGAATTGAAAAAGGAAACATTGCTTTGTAATACACACCTAAAAGGAAAGGATATCCTTTTGAAAAATAAATACCTAACAATGACTACCTGTGGGCAGGAAGAAAAGCTAATAGAAGTGGACAGAGGTACACTAGTGGTCCCAGTTTTTCAATGCTTCCTTGGTTGAGCTCAACAAAGCACACATGGCTCTTCTATCACCTGAGCTTTCTATATGCCCCAAACAGTTAACCACTTTTAAATAAAAGTATAAAATACATTTTATACATGAGTACACTTAATACTTATCTCATATATTCTTACATTTAAAATAATATATACTATTTGATCATTTATGCTCATTCCAAATCCTATGTTCAATGCTTACTCGTTTTTTTTATCTTCTCCCATTTTCAATCTGTAACAAAGTGTCTAAAAATCTAGATATAAAATTAAAATTTTAGGTTTGTAAAAGTTTTCATATGAATGAATATAGCACATAAAATTTTCCAAATGAAATTTTTGACTGTGGTTTATGTCAAAAACTACATAAAAGAATTAGATGAAAAGACCAAATTGCCAAAGATATTTTTGCAAAAAAATGAGAGAGAGGAGTGAAAGTTATGTGCTAATGAGCAAATAAGATACCAACCTAAAATTTACAAAAGAAGTAATGAAAGATTCCTATGCATGCATGAAAAAAATTGTGGCTTCGATACTAATGAGCTGAAACAGATATTAAACATCATATTAATTTTGTAAATATTTGCTAACTGTAAAAACTCCACACTTGTAATAATGTGTGAATGTGGCAGTGTAATTCATTACAAGCACTCAGTTAACTTCTGAAAAGCAGATCAGCATCTCCTATAAATCTTCTTTAACTCTATGATTTATATGCTTCATTCTGAAGCAACAATTCAACATTGATCTTTTTTCTTTTAAGAGAGAAGGACAGTGAGAGAGAGAGACAGAGAAAATCAATTTTTTTATTGAGTTTTTCACATGGCTTTCGTTGCTCTGACACTTAGTTATGTACGTGGGTTGCTGGGGTTTGAACCCGTGTACTTGTGCATGCTGGGCAAGCGCCGTAACCACTGAGCCACCGCTCCAGCCCCTCAACATTGATCTTTAGGATGTTTATTGAAGGATCATTTTTAAAAAATCAAGCATCTAATATTAAAGAGTGGTTGAATAAAGAGTAGGAATATAAAATATCATTATAGAAGTATATGGTCTGAAATAATGGAAATATGATTCTAACTTGAGTACTTTAAAGCTATTGTTAGTTTAACCAAACATAAAATGGTTTCACTGCAAGTTGAAGGTTTGAATCTTAATCATTCTGACACTGTACATCTGAATCATAAGATTTCCTCATTATACACTCTCAAGAATAAGAATTAGTGTGTTGGGTCTGTCCTTCACTCCCTTTCAACAGCTGCCCTAGAGCGATCTCGTTACTATTTCCACAAGTTCCTTCAGGAAGGGCTGCTAGGTCTGCTTTGCTAGGCTTCCTAATTCTTATGCAAAGAGTTAGGATGTGTTGGAATGTGCTAACCACAGGCTGTTCCCTACCTAGTTGTTTGTCTGTACTCAAAATCTGCATAACCCCTGGCAACTCCCTCAGAAGGATTATTGATTCCTTGGCTGTCTCCCCTCCTCCATATATAAAAACCCGTGTGCCTTAGTAATAAACGGATTCTGAGCTGCCATCAGCTGCGTGTGGTTGCCTCGTTTCCCTGGCTGGGAGGGAAGGGGTCCCTGGACGAGGGGGACCCGGGTTCCAGCCGTCAGCACTCACCCTCCTCCTGATCGGCTCCCGGGGGGGACAATACAGCCCCCCAACATTAGTGGATCACTAGAGAAAAATCTACATGAACAATTTTTTTAAAAGACAGAGGACAGAGAGAGAGGGAAAGAGAGAGCCAATTTTATTAAGTTTTTCAAGCGGCTTTCATTGCTCTGACACTTACTTGTGTATGTGGTGCTGGGGTTTGAACTCACATTCTTGCGCATGCCAGGCAAGCGCCAGAACTGCTAAGCCACCACCACTCCAGTCTCTATAAAAGCAATTTATAAAAGGATGAAATACTACATGACTGTTGGTGTTCTGGAACTTAATAATGAGTTCATCCATAAATCATTTAGTATTTTAATAGATTTTGGCCCATTTTTACTAAGTATAGAGAAATATTAGCAATTTGGTCTATCCAAATATATAACTTCCTGTCATTTGCTTTGTTTTATAAAGCCTGTTATATGTTTTCAATAATGATCAAATAATCAACTTCTGTGTGTTTACTAGAACAATCATTGATTTATTTTTCCTACTCATATTTTATTCTAAAATGGAAAACAGTGTGAGAAAAGATGATAGATTATTTTACAAACCTTATCCTGTACACTTCATAATAATAAGCAAATCTCCTAAACTTTTAAATTACTGACCCATTTATAACTTGTAAATAGTGGCCCGTTTCTGGGAATTTAAATGTAAGATGTTTTCCTTCCTTCATGCTCAAAGCAAGACTCTGGAAAGCTTGAAACAGTCATCCAGATGAAAATAAGAGACCAGTACAACAGTGGAATTAAATTTGACATTCCTCTTCTTTCAAGACTGAGGGGAATAAGCAATCACTAGCCAAAAACCAAGTGATGCTGTCGCTTCAGTGTCCTCCTGAAATTTTTCAGGTGGATGAGAACAGCATTTAATACCAGAAAGAACTTTAGAGATCAGCTACTCAACTTCCCAATTCTATATTTAGAGAAACTAAGCCTTAAGGATTTAAACAGTTGACCTGAGGGATTGTAGGAAGCTAATGACAGAGGAGGAACAATGACAATTTAGATGCACAATTACTCTGCTCACTCATTTATGTATAACTGTTTCTTGCATTTGGGGCACCTGGGGTAAGTCAAAGTCAGGTGAGCAAGGTTGGAAATGTCATGCTCTCACCAGGCACTGTGGCCCATGCCTATAATCCCAGCAGTTCAGAAGGCAAGGACAATCCTAAACTCAAAGCCACCCTTGGCAACTTAGCAAGGCCCTAAACAACTTAGCTAGATCCTTTCTCAAAATAAAATATATACATTTTTAAAAAGCCTGTGGGGACAATCTCTTGTGCAATCCACAGTACAAAAAAAAAAGAAAGAAAGAAAATAAAATAAATGGCATGCTCTCTTTATATTCTAGATCCAGATCCAGATTCAGGTCCAAACAAAAGAAAATTAAACAATAAGCAGAGATACTGAATGGAAGACAAGTTGTTTCCAATCTCCTTCTAGCCCTAATCTCAGGGGCTCTGAGTCAGCCTCAAAAGGCCACTCGTGTGCATCCCATAATCTGTGTCTAGGCTCCACTTATCCCAAAATGCGTGGATGTGGTTACTTTTCTGTGCCACTAGCCCAATTTTGTATCTAGTCAAAATTCAGGATGATCTTTCCCATGCCTGACCTCTACGTCACTAAGAAGCTAACGTATACCTCTCATTTAATTTTCCCTTCCTTTTAATTCTTTAATTGTTTGTCTAAGCAATAAATTCACATTAAAGAAGTTCCTGAACTTGGTATTTAAAAGCAGAAAAAAATTCAACAGATGAACCTAATACTAAGAGCCCTTAATATGACCATATTTGTACTATGAACATTTTGGTGTTTTGGAATAATACAGTTCATAGAAAGAATAAAACAATCTCTGGCTAAGTTCTCCAGAGAGATATGAGTTAGATATCAGTTTTAAACTTTCTATGAAAGAACTTCATTTCCCTCTTTCAACTCATAGGAGAGAAGAAACTATTAATAGTAACATGAACATTACTAACTACATCTTCCAAGCCTCATCTTTACATGTCCAGGTTCTATCCTTTCAAGCAACCCAAAATTACAGTCTTCAAGAAATTAATAAAACCTGTGAATATTTTATTGGCCATGTAAAGAAGAAATTAGGGGAAAATAGGTTGGCTAGGGAAAATTTTTCTAATAGTATACCATCAAATTTAATACTTTTGGGGCTGGAGCGGTGGCTTGGCGGTTATGGCGCTTGGCTGGCATGCGCAAGTACATGGGTTCAAACCCCAGCAACCACGTACATAACTGAGTGTCAGAGCAACGAAAGCCATGTGGAAAACTCAATAAAAATAGATTCTCTCTCTCTCTCTCTCTCTCACTGTCCTTCTCTCTTTAAAAAAATTAAAAAACAATTTAATACTTTTGGGGCTTGAATATTTCAAATGAATTCATAACCATAATTGGTTTTATACAACAGAGAGATTAGAAGTATGACCCTTCCATGTCAGGAATGCAGAGAAATAATGTTTCACCTTTATAGTTATGTATTCTGTATTTTTATTTATTTATACATACATACATACATACATACATACATACATACTGGGGATTGAACTCAGGGGCACTTTACCACTGAGCTATATCCCCAGAAGCTTTTTATTTTTTTATTTTTTAAATTTCAAGACACTCTTGCTAAGTTGGACTGGTGGCCTTGAACTGACTATCCTCCTGCTCAAATACCCAAGTCACTGAGATTACAGGTGTGTGCCACCATGCCCAGCATCTCATTATTATTATTGCTACTGATAACAACCATGATCATCTTTTTGCTATGTTATCTCTATAAAGCACATATCCTAAGAATAATATTTAGTCACCAAGACAACTTTTTCAAACTTTTCATGTTGGTTATTTATCTCCATTTAACAAATAAGAATACTAGTGTTCAGAAGGACTAGAGTTCTTCAACCTTACAGCTAAAATACAGTCAAAGCAGGCTTTCAGCAACCCCAATTATCATACTTCTGTACTTTATCTGTCCTTCAAGATAGTAAGCATCATTCATGTAGTGAAGAAAATTTCATATCTCTGTACCAGGTACATGGTTATCAGGGATTCTAAACTTAGTCCAGGAATTTCACTTAGTTAATTTCCTAAAGTTGACAGCCTATTTTTTATTTAGAAAGCCTTATCATCATTTCAAATTTGAAAAAAGAATCATTCTATGCAGAAAAATTCTTTCACTCTGGCCTCAATATCACTGAAAACACTTGTCTTTATTTGTTCCCCACAAAGGAAATAATATTGGGAATCATAGTTAATATTTATTTTGAAGTAAAATGTGCTCAACAAATGGAGCAATTCAGTATTTCAAGCCAATGGTACGAAAGCTATACCCATAGCTGACACCTATTTAGGACAGTGTGAACAAATTCTACCAAGACATCACTGCCTTAGCCCTAGAACCATCACATGGGGATGGGTGTGGCAGAGTGATTCTTGATAACAAAGACTGCTTAGGTGTTCAAACCCTGCAAGGTAATACATGATCAGTGACTATTCTATAAATTGGGGCCACAGCAACAGGATAAATAAAGCTGGACCCTTTCTCTTTTCTTTCTTTTTTATGGTGCTGGAAATCAAACAAAGGGTCTCAGGCATACTAAACATACACTCTACCACTGACCTACACACTCAGCCCCCTTTATTCCTGATCTAAACAATTAAGGATGGATTAAAAATAAATATCAAAAGAATTTTAAAAGAACTAGAGTAAAGGAAAAGCGAAAAGCACTGGATGATTTTAGAATGGAGTCACACTTCCTAATCATGACATAACAGTGGCACATAAAGAAAATCTTGCGAAGTATTACTATACCCAGACAATTTTAGAAACAGATAAAAATGGCTGGAGGATTTGCATAGATATTTCTATGGTCAAGAAGCAAATGAAAAGCTACTCAATATCACGAATCATCAGAGAAATGCAAATCAAAACCACAAGGATCTATTATTTCATACACATAGGATAACTACCACCAAAAAGACAAAGTTGGATGGGCTAACAAATAAACTGGAGAAAGCTTGAAGCTTGGTTGAGTGGGGAGGAGATGGGCAGGGAGGAAGAGAGAAAGGGAGGGTGATATAAACACTGTATGAGTATACTCTGTACCTCTGAGGTACTGAATAGCTCCCATGCAGGCATTTTAAATGGGAAAAGTAAAAAAATAAATTGGATAAAAAGTTGTATATATATACATCATACAAACATATACAAAAAAAATCTGTATATATATTATACGTATATAATATACATATACACACACACACACAAATTTTTGGTTTTTCCTGTATAGGATAGGGGTGTGCATGTGTGTGTGTGTGTGTATGTGTGTGTGTGTATGCATATACACAACATATATATATGTATGCATATATATCCTGTATATATATACAGGATATATATATACACATATATATACACACATATAAAATATATATATAAATAAAATTATGGGGATCAGTAGAGGAAAGAGACATGGGAGAGGGAGAAAGTAGAGAAGGGAGTGCTGGGGAGGGGAACTGGACCAAAACATATGCACATAATGAATGCATGTATGAATGTGTAACAACAAATCCCTGCATTATGTAAAACTATAATGCACCAATAATTAAAAAAGAGGTTGGTGAGGGTGTAGAGAAATTAGAACCATGTGCACTCTTGGTGGCCTTATAAAATGGTGAAACTTCTATGTAAAGACTGTATGGAGATCCCTCAAAATGTAAATAGATAGAACTATGACATGATCCAGCAGTATCACTTAGGGAATATATCCAAGAGGATTGAGAGCAGGGTCTCCAGCAGATATTCGCACACCCATATTCACAGTGACACTATTCACAACAGCCAAAAGGTAGAAGCATCCAAAATATCCAAGGACAGATGAATGGATAAACAAAATTTGGTTTATATAGATAGCGAGGTTGTGTTATGGTTTAGACATGAAGTATCACCCAAAACTCCTGGATGAATGGAAGACATGAAATGCTTAGTTTATGAAAGCTGTGACCTAATCAGTGGATTAATCTATTTGATGCCTTAAGTTGTTGTTAAGTTGGGTGGTAACTATAGGCAGGTGGGGCTTGGCTGGAGGAAGCAGGTCACTGGGGGTATGCTTTGGGATCTATACGTTGGCACCTTGCTCCCTCTGTTTCCCAGGTGCCACGAACCGAGCAGCTTTCCTTCACCATGCCCATCTGCCATGATGTTCTTCCTCATCTCAGACCCAAACCAATGGAATGCATCAGCCACAGACTGACACTCTGAAGCCCGGCATGAAATAATTCCTTCTTAAGCTGTTCTCATCAGGTATTTTACTCACAGCAATGAAATGCTGACTAACAGTATTATATTATCCTGTCTTACCAAGGAAGAAAATCCTATCGCATGCTTCAGTATAGATAAACCTTGAGAACATTATGCTAAGTGAAATAATTCCCTGACAAAAAGCAAATACTGGGGGCTGGAGCAGGGGTTTGGCAGTTGCAGCACTTGCCCGGCATGCACGAGTACACAGGTTCAAACCCCAGCACCCATGTACACAACTAAGTGTCAGAGCAATGAAAGCCACATGGAAAACTCAATAAAAATTGATTTTCTCTCTCACACACTGTCCTTCTCTCTTAAAAAAAAAAAAAAGCAAATACTGTATGATTCCTCTTATATAATATATTTAAAGTAGTCAAAGTCACAGAAGTAGAAAGTAGAAAAATGTAGAAGGAACAAAAGAATTCTTGTGTTTATTGGGTATACAGTTTCAGTTTTAAAAAATAAAAAAAATTCTGGCAACCTGCTGCAGAGCAACATACCTTTGCTTAACGCTACTGAACTACACACTTACAAATCATTAAGATAGTTGTTATGGTTTGGATGAAAGGTGACCCCCCAAATGTGAGACATTCCAGGAAGACTGACTTGAAATGATTGGGTTATGAGAGCCTTAACTCACCTCCTGGTAGGGACTAACTGGTAACTGTAGGCTGGTAGGGTGTGGATAGAGGAGGTGGGTCATTGGGGGTGTGCCTTTGGGGTACATATTTTGTATCTGGTGAATGGAGTTTCTCTTTCTCTGCTCCCTGGAGCCATGCCTTCCATCATGATGTCCTGCCTCACCTTGAGCCCCAAGGAATGGTGCCAGCCTTCTATGCACTGAGACCTCTGAAACCGTGAGCCCCCAAACAAACTTTTCCTCCTGAAATTGTTCTTGTTGGGTCTTTTAGTCATAACAATGAAAAAGCTGACTAAAACCATGGTAAATTTTATGTCATATGTTTCATGGTGTGATTAAAAAAATGGAACATTTGTATATGATTTTAAAAAACATGAGCAAAGTAAAAGCAAAAACAGATTGAGAAAGATATTTAAAACAGTTAGGACAAAGAGTTAATTCCTGAACACACTATTATTACAAATCAA
>PVKS010042302.1:0-15489 GCA_004027875.1 Aplodontia rufa
TGGGTTTCATCTATTGCAGTTTCCCCCAGAAGAACTCATGTGTTAAATGGGTATCTAGTGTAGGAATAACATCGGCTTCTGGAATGGTTCCCCCATCTTCCCCATCACCAGACTCCTATGAGTTCTTTGTATACCCTCCCACCTCCCCATCCCCTTCCCTCCACCTCCAAGTTGATTTGTTTTAATATTTTACTTGACTAAATGAAAACCTTTTGAACCTCCCACTTGTAATTCACTGGCGTCTAAAATCCCAATTCCTAGAAACCTTTGGGATAGACAAGTCAACTTCATAAGTTTGTATGTTTGTATGTATGCACCACAAAGCTCAGACAGAACTATATACACTTTTAATATTTATGGCAGCAAGTATGTCCCGTGATTGCATATGCTGTCCTGTGTGCAATGGAATTCCATGTTATTATGTAAGTAAATAAATGTTTCTGAATTACCATGAATTAAGTAAAATGTTCATAATAAAAAAAATTGTTCTAGTAAGGTACAGCTGATAGTATTGCTCTTCCTGGCCAACATCTTTCACTGATGTTGTGAATCAATATTGATTTTATCAGTGTGGCAGCAAAAGCACTTGGAATAAGAATATATTCTAGGCAATCAGGTATAGTTGGGAAAGTTTTATTACTGAAAAATTCTTAAAATCACAAGTAGGTAATTTCCAAAGTTAAGTGATTACCCAATATTGCTGAATTCTCTTCCCATTCCCTTAGAATACTCCTCATGTTTGAAAGCAACTGTCTGTGTTCTTCACCAAGAAACATGAATTCACCAAGTCAAGCATTTCCTTGACTTCTTTACTGCACAATGAAACATATCCAAGTCCTCATTACCTTCCCTTCCTCTCCCTTCCCTTTTCTTGCCTTCCATTCTCTTCCTTTCTCCTCATTTTGCTTTGCTTCTTTTTTCTTTCCCTGTTCTTTCCCTTTCTTTCACCTTGACCCATCTGTCCGTCCTACCTACCTTTTCTCCATCCTTCCCTTCCTTCCTTTCCTCTTGTCTTCTCATAAAATGCTTCCCCCTATTAATTTCCACATTGTTTGATATTTGCTTCATCTATTCCCCTTCTCTTGTATATTCATTCTTTCAACTGATCATTTTTATGTCTTTGCACTTTCAATTTTTTTCTAAACCAGAAAAATAATTTTGTTTTATCTTGATACCTATTTGTCCAGTACTCCATTATCTTTTCTTTTTTAAAGCTCACCTTATAAAACCAGGGCTCTATATACACTCACTTCACTCATTCAAAATTAAAAAAAATAGGTCCCAGTAATATTTGTGAGAAAATTTGATTGTGAATAATCCTGTTAACATAAATACTTTGAGTTTTCAAAACACTGGGCAAGCTAATATCCTTCCAAATAACATTATAAAAAAGAGCTAGAAAATACGAAAGGTGGACAGAGCAAAAAAAGAACATTACTCACCTGGAACAAAGCTATGCATACTCAGTCTGATTATCACAAATTATATCTCCTCTGCTGTACATTTACTTAGAAGGGCATAAGGCTCCCAGAGGCATTCAATTTTTAACTTCAATTTATTATTTTTGTTTTTTCCTCTCATAGGACTGTAACCTTTATTTATGAGGACAGAAGATAGAGAAGCCAAAAGTGTCTTAAAATAAATTTACAGGAAGTTGCATTTTTAAGAGTAAATTCCTTATGAAAAATATTGCTACAAAAAGTTTAATTTTCCCACTAAAAGGCTAATGCATTCTTTCCTTCTGTGTTAAACTTGCCACTATGTATGTGCGATTTTTGTTGGAAAGCATTAATATACATTTCTCTTTCAAGCTCTTTGAAATAAATTTTGCCTCTCTCAGATTCAAATATAAAAGCAATTATGAATCTTATTCTTCAAAGTACCCTTTCTTTCTTTTAAATGCTTTCAAATCTGGTGTCTCATCTACCATTCTATAGGTAGCTGAACTCAATGATTTTTATTTTACAAGTCCTCATCATATTTATAGATTTTAGAATTTGATGGTGATGAATACTACCACCTCCTTCTTTAAATTGCCTCTTTTTCATTTTCCATAAAACTGAAACTACACTCTCCTTGCCTAGCACTATGGTGCATGCTCATAATCCCAGCAACTCCAGGGGCTTACTCAGGAGGACTACAAGTTGCAGACCAGCCTCAGAAATTTAACAAGACCCTGTATCAAAATTAAAAAAAAACAAAAAAGCGTTGGGGATATAGCTCAGTAGCAAAGCAACCCGGGAATCAATCCCCAGTAAAACAAACACCCTACACTATCCTAGGCCTTTTCTTATATCTTTATTATTTGCCTTTAACCTTTACTAATTTGATCCTCTCCTTTTTTATTTATATTGCAGCACTGACCTTTTAGATGAACTGGTGCTCCAATTCCAATTGGCCCTATATACTGACAGATTCAGCTGTCATGTTCAGCGTAGTATGTCCAATATTGATCTCTCCATTTCCTAAAACTTTTGTTTGCCAGAAATCCACCTGTTTTTCCAACTTCTATTATTATCCTTATACTTATTTCTTTTGCTGAATTATAAGTTACACAGTATATTGAGGGATGGATGAGTAACTGAAAGAATAGGGAAAGTTATAACTGGTAACTTCTGATCTGGGTTATAAAGAATAGGAAGAGTAGGATAGCCCACACAGCAAAACTGTCCTGGAATGGTGGTCAAAAGCATGCACTCTAGAGGTCAATCACCTGGATTCAAATACCAGCTCTACTGATAGTACTGACTAGCTCAATGATGTTGGAAAGTTCCTTCACCTTTCTTTGCCTCAATTTTATTATCTGTGAAATGGTAATAATAATTCCTAGGAAGATTGAGTTGGCAGAAGTAACACTTTCAGATCAGCAATTTCAAGCATATAATCATTATTACCTGCATGCTTGTTTTGAAAATGACATCCAAAACGAAATGAAATGAGCATCAGGCAACATGTTCAAAGCATTTGCAGTGGTTCAGTATTTATTACAGTGAGAAGTGAAATTGCCAATAACTGAGACAAGAGGGCCCATATGATAAAGGTCTTAAGAATATGGGGCAGTGGGGCTTTGGTGGTGAAGAGGTTTGTGAAGATAGTGCAGGGAGGTATGGTGGGAACAGTTTTAAACTTTTAAAGCAAAGGAAATAGAAAGCAAAGACATAATTTAAGAAGCTACTAAGAGAATACAGGCAATGAACAATGAGACAAAAGCCCTGAAAATTACATTCCTCATCCATCTTATCCAGTGAAACCAACCTTACCCTTCAGGATTCAGTGACAGCTTCCTGTTTCTTGTTATTGGAAGAAAATTTTCTCCTGTATGGATTTCTGTGGGATTTTGAAGTACATGTATAAGCTGGATACCTTACAGAAAGCAGAACAACAATTTGAATATCTATGGTAAAACAATTGGTGTAAGCCAAGACTCATCCAGACCCCCAGGGCACAGATTTATCTTATAGATGCCACTTTATTGAACTGACATGGCACAAAATTTGAAATGCAGGTCTCCTCTTATCACCCTCATCTTCTACTCTGCCACAAAGACACACCTTCGCATGGTGCCTGAGAGGCAGGGATGATCTTTATAATGCTTCATATAAATAAGGTACTCAGTAGATATTTAGTAATTGAGCAAATTGGTTATTTTAAAATTATTCAGAATAGTTCTTTATAAAAATTATTTTCCACCTAAAATATTTTTCCTTTTTTTATATCCTGTACCATAGATCTTTATGTAACATGTTTGAAGTAAAAAGCATCATAAGCATAAGATTTGCAAATGAAGATGGACTTTATTTTAGTAATATGAAATATATATAACAAAGTTTAAATGAACATCTATTACATGAATGAGAGCACAAATACCACCTATTACCTATAAATAAATAGGCACAGATGTAAGTGTAGGCATAAAGGTATTCCTATTCATAAATATTTTTACGATATGAATCCATAAATTGATTTCTAACTCATTGGAACTTTAGGGTTGTATAAAACTCACCTCATTCTTTCCTGTGGTGGAACTATTGAGCTTGCCATTTTAAATTTATTCTTCTAAAAGGAATTAAATTTCTGGATCTTGTTTTCTCTTCAGCATGACTTGGCCTCATTCTTATCTGCATTATTAATGTTCATCTTTCATCAAGGCTGCTCAAGAAATATCTTGTTCAGCAGTATTTCTTGCAGTCACAGAAAACAAAATTTCTAAAGACAAACAAATTGTTCCCTTAGTAAGTCTCAGCCCTAAGTGCAGCTATTTGCTCTATGTTAAGGAGAATGTCTATGGAGTTGCACTTACTGATAACCTGAAACACATGAAAGGTTACAGCATAAGAGTAAATACAAGGTTGTGAATGCAGAAATATATAAAGAAGTGGATGATGGAATTTGGGGCAAGTGGTTAAAGTACACAGAAACATTTCCCTCAGATAAGAGGAGAATGAGGAATGGTAATTTGTATGCAGCAGAGGTAGTCCTATTTGTCATATGCTTGGATTTGATAACATAAATCTTATTAGGCTTGAATTGTATGAAATTTTGTATGAAACTAGCCAGGTATGTCTCAGAACTGTAGGACAGTTCACTTTCTTCACTGAAGGTTATATATCTCCACAGATTTTTCCTTGGCCTGGGCCTTAAATTTCCAAATTAATACCATGCAAATTCCAATATGGTGGGTTCCTAGTCCCTAGGCCTACTGAATAAGCCCTCTTGCTTTTTAGTAATCTTAGAATCATGTTGTCACTGTTGTTGTTGTTTAACTCATCTAATTCTAAAATTTACCAGGGTAGGAGTTAAAAATACGGTTTAGAGTCTTTTCTCGCATGAAGTCAGAATCCCTGGGAAAGGAGCATGTGTGTATCTATTTGCTATCACTTAGAATGAGACATGGGAAAACTGTAGGAAGCTCTCCCAAGACCATCATGATCAGGTAAGTCTAGGGGGTCCTGGCTTTGTAGTAGATCCTCATGTAAGATTCAGTGAACCCATCTTCAAACCATGCTTAATCAATACAATACTCAAAAGTCAGAATGTGCTGGCATAACTGAATAACACCCCCAAATCAGGGTTGAGTTCAGAACATTATTATGTGTTCAAAGATTTCTCAGCAAGATGGCCGAGTATAATGAAATTGCTTAAATCGTCAGCATGTATTATTCATACTTATTAAAAGAAAAGGTGTTCTAACATCAGGGGCAGAAAGAACTTATATAGTGCTTTGCAAAAATTAGGAAAATTGTCTTTCCAAAGTAACTGGTAGTCATTTATGCTCTGAAATACCAAAACCAAAGAGACCAGGGAGGAAAGATCAACTCTGAGTCCCAAGCTATTCTAATAGTTTGAGGATATGGAACTCATGTTTACTGGGATAACATCTTATGATCAACATGAGAACTAAATAGTAATGATGCTTCTTATTACTCATAGGTCTTGCTTACTTATTTATGGTCTTTAGGTAAAGCCTTTAAATATCCTTGAAGTTTGGTTTTATTTTCCTGGTTGGTCTGTAAAAAGTAATAAATGTCTATTATTTTAAAAAACTAAAATGGTACAGAAAATGTATAGTACTATTATCTCACTCTCTACTTAGAATGCTTTCTTGTACAAATAAATTCTCTGTTATTATAAATAATAAATTTTATATATTGTCCTGTATCTTGACTTTTCAATTAGTATGTCTTGGATATTTTTCCATGTGGCACATACAAATCTAGTTCATTCTTTTTAAATGATACAGAATATTTATTATATAGATTTAATCAATCAATCACTTATTGATGGATAGTTAGATTTTTCTAGTTTTGCACTTTATCTTGTAAAGGTGCAATTAATATCATTGTTCCTAAATTTTTGTACAATCTATGAGCATTTCTGTTAGACAAATCTATGAAATTTGATTATTTTATGTGAAAAATATACATATATTCTATTTATATTACACATTGGATTAGATGTAATTGTTTCTCCTTAGAACAATAGTCATCATAGGATGTTCTTTGTATTTTGTTACCCAAAATCTCTTCTAGAACAAAGGATTCTATAGTCATAACATCATGAGGGCAGGAACCATGTCTAGCTTCCGTGATGCAGAACAATGCTTGGCATTTTACTATTTAAAAAGTTGAATAACCTACCAACTTGAATAGAATTAAACACTGTGCTGGAAATTTCCTTCACAATATCTTTAAATTTAGGAAAACAAAACAAAACAAAAATGCAATTATGTCTTTTTTTTTTTTCAGTGAGCCTAAGACAAAGCAGTATGCACAACATCATTTTTCAGATGGTGGGAAGCTGCATAAACATATTACTGTTTAAAACATAGCTGACTTGAGAATGAAAATGAAAACAGATTTAAAATGAAGAGCTATGATGTCTTAGGCTGATAAAACAGAATACCAGAGATTGGAAGCCTACAAATAACAGATTTATTTCTACCATTCTGGAGAATGGTAGACTGAAGTCAAGTCTCTAGCAGATTTAGTTACTGGAGAGAGGATGTTCATAGGAGGCCATCTTCTTACAGTGTCATCACATTACAGAAGGGCCAAGAAGCACTCCAGTTTTCTTTTATGATGTGACTAATCTGATTAATAAAGGCTCTGTCAAACTCTACCTTCAGATGTCATCATAAATGTTGGGAAGGATATAAACAACCAGTCTATAACATTCCATACCTGTCTCTCACCATAAATCACATCTGTCTCAAATACAAAAATATATTCATTCCATGCTAAAAGCCACAAAAATCTTAACTCATCCCAGTGGCAACTTTAAAGTCTAACACCAAAGTCACATCTAAGTGAGATACAAGCAAAACATATGGTAGAATTCACTCTGAGCTAAAGTCCTTTCCTGTTGTGAACCTACAAACAAAACATATTATGTGCTTCCAAAATACAATGGTGGGATAAGCATAGGAGACACATTTCCATTCCAAAATGGAGCAAAAAGAAGAAAGGGTGACAGGTCTCAATTAAGTGCAAAATCTAACATGGCAGACAACATTAAAATTTACAGCTCAAGAATAATCCTCTTTAGCAGATACCCTGCCCTCTGTATGCATTGGTTCAGGACTACCACCTTCTGGACTCAGAGAGGCAGTGATCCCAGCACCATGTTTTTGGGTGGGCTCTATTGTCTGTTGAAAGCAAGACAATGATCTCCCCTCCTTTCTTTTAAAATTGCAGAGTCAAGCCTGAAGATCCCTCAGGTGCCTTCAAGGTCACTCTTCCCTTCTGTTGAGGAACAGCACATGTTTACAGCTAAATAGTTCTATGATCCTGTCCAGTAAAATCAAAAAAAGTCCAACAGTTTTCCTCTGCAACTTCTTACATCTTCATCCTCAGATCAACTGTTGGTTTTCCTGCTAGGATGACTGATTAAGTCTATAGTTCACATCTATTCTAATTTCCCTGTTAAATGATTGGTTGATTTCACCCCTAGTGTCTTCTCCCAGACAAGTTTTCTCATTCTTTTTTAATACAGAGAATTTTCCAAATCTTTAATTCAAGTCCTTTTTTGCTTAAATCATTTGTCTCTTATCAAATTTTACATGAATAATTGGGAAAACCAGAAAGATCCTTCAACACTTAAGCTTCAACTTATAGGGATTTCCTGATCCAAATACCTAATTTCATGGCTTGCAAGTTTTACCTTTCACAAAACAATCAAACATAAGCACAGTTCAGGCTATTTTTCCCATTTTATAACAAGAATCTCTTCTCCTCTACAGTCTGATAGCATGTTCCTCATTTCCAACTGAGACATTATCAGAATGATCTTTACAGTCCAGATTACCACAAATATTCTGTTCAGGATTACTTAAGTAGAATCCAAGAAAACTGTAGCATTCTCCACAGATTTCTTCTTTTCTTTCTAGGCCTCCACCAGAATCACCCTTAACAATCATAGTAATATAGCCTTTTTTGTTGAATGCACCTCAAAACTCTAATTCCATTCATTATTAAGTTCTAAAGCTGCTTTTACCTCTTTAGATATTTATTATAACAGTATTTCTACTTTTCAACACCAATTTCTACTTTGTGTGTGTGTGTGTGTGTATCTGTAGCAGGACATGAGAACACCATAGACTGAGTGATTTGTAGAAAATAGAAATTTAATCCTTACAGTTCTGGAGATTGTAAGTCTCTGATCAAATTTCTGGCAGATTTTCTGATAAGAACTTTCTTCCTCATTCAGGTATGTTCATCTTTTTTCTGTGACCTCACTGTGTAGGGGTGTGGTAGATCTCCAAGGGTATCTTTTGTAAGGGCACTGCTGTGATTGATATATGATTTGTGCCCCCTGAAAGTTGATGTGTTAGAGGCTTGGTCCCCAGGGCAGCAGCATTCAGAGAGGTGGGGCCTTTGGAAGGTGATTGGATTGTTAAGTGCTGTACCCTCATCAGTGGATTAATCCTTCAGTGGATTTGTAATTTTAATTTATGTCCTATTGTGAGGTGGTGGAAATGTAGCTGAAAGTGCCTCCTTGGAGGAAACATGTCATTAGGGGCATACTCTTAAAGGCATATTTTGTCCCTGGCCCCTCCCTCCCTCCCTCCCTCTCTCTCTCTCTCTCCCTCTCCCTCTCTGCTTCTTGGACAACTTAGGTTAAGAAGCTTTGCTTCACCATGTCTTCCCTGTGCTGTGATGTTCTGACTTGTCAAAAGACCTCTGCAATAGGGTCAAGAGACCATGGACTGAAATCTCTGAAACCATTAGACAAAATATCCTTCTAAATTGTTTCACTCAGGTATTTTTTTACAGTGATGGAAAACAGACAAACACAAGCACTTATCTCATTCATGACAGCTCTGCCATCATTACTGATCACCTTTCCAAATGTCATCCATCTTCAGATGTCATCACATTTGGTGGGTTATGATTCCAATGTGAAAATTTGGGAAGACAAACATTTAATTGATACTGTGCAAATACTACTGCTTATTTGAAGTTACTCAATTTCTACTTATCCTATGAATTGATAAATAAGTAACATAACTCAATTACCTATGAACAATTACACTTAAAAGAAGTTAACCTCATTCAGTAGTAAAATTTTTTTTAAAGAGAGAAGGACAGTGAGAGACAGAGAGAGACAGAGACAGAATCAATTTTTATTGATTTTTTCACATGGCTTTTGTTGCTCTGACACTTATTTGTGTACTCGGTACTGGGGTTTGAACCCGTGTACTTACACATGCCAGGCAAGCCCCGTAACCTCGGAGTCACTGCTCCAGCCCCAGTAATAAACTTTTTATTTTAAAACACTGAATGGGATTGCAACAGATTATTTCTCAGATAGAAATTATATCTATTTTTCATTACAACAGCAAAACATGATTTTGTAACAAAATCAAGACTGTAAAATTTACATAGAAAATGAGAAGCCTACAACTAAATCTGTTAAAACTTATTTCATGTTATTTTGAAGAATTGCTACTATATGTAACAATAAATTGGAAAAATTCACTTCTGAAACTACTATTTCTCAATAATTTTTTCAGATGACCATAAATACTGTTTTTCTGAAAGAATCTGTAATACCTAAGCCAATCATTTCTTTTTCCTATATAATGAAAAATGTGAATTTCCAAGATCCATTCTAGGTTTAAAACATAATTTTTCTTAGAATAAAGCCAATTTCTGGTAGCATAAAATAATAAAGTATCAGAATGAACATGGTAAATCAAGTAAACCTCACATCAGTTTTATAGATTTTTTTTGGATAATAGACAAAGGATATCTCCTCAACAGGAATAACTGCTTTCTGCTTATTGATTTAGTGTAATAATTGTCTGGAGAGAAAAGACAATGGTATGATAGAAGGTCATCCAGTTTTTAGAAATATATGGAAGATGGTTTTCTTCTACTCTGCTCTGTGAAGCTATGTATTATCAGAATCTCATGACTCAGTCTTATAATTCAGCCCTAAAAGATAACCTCACTCTGGAATCCCAAGGAAAATTTAGTCTGAATTGCTATTTGGAAATGAATTACTTGTTTTAGGACCTGCTGTATTCAGTTACACATCTTGAGAGCTTTTCCTGTACTAATAGTTTTAAGACGTGCCTACTTCCGAACCTAAGCTAAATTATTTTCAGAAGCTTTTAAAATTTTTTGGTTTTAAACTTCATCGTACCACCTTTAATATGCAACTTCTCTTCACCTACATATAAATTATGACTTTCTATATTTTCTTTCTATTGATATCCAAAATTGGTACAGCCACACACACAACCTTCTTATGATGGACAAAGGCCTATTATTAGTACAGCATCCAAATTCATGCCTGTGTGATGAGGAGAGTTTCATCAATAAATAGCCTTAATAGCAAATTTTAGATTTTTTTTTAACTTAACCAGTGGTTCTCAAAATGTGATACCAAGACGAGCAGCATTAGCATCATTGGGAAACTTGCTAGAAATTCATCTATTTGTCTATCCCCACCATCCCCACTGACTTAGAATCTCTGCAGGTAGAGACACATTCACCTGTGTTTACCTTCCAGGTGATTCTGATATATACTCGAGTTTGAGAGCTTTAGGCTCTAAAATCTTTGTTTACGAACGGGGCAACAATGTCCCCCAGTGGCCAAAAACATGCATACTATTTTTTAAAGTCAATGTTTTCACACATTATATTTAAAATGATTCTCAAAGATAACGCTATGTTTGTAAATATGTTTGGAACTCAGTCTTTAAAGTCTTGCATTTAAGAAATTTTTTATTTCTTTTTCTTATTTTTAATTTAATTAAAACCAAGAGTGATTGAACATCATTCCTATGGATTAGAAGGAAACTATTTTTTTCCTTTCTTCTTCTTCTTCCTCTTCCTCCCCCTGCTCCTCCCCTCCCTCCTCCTCCTCCTCTCAGGATGGTCTTCAACTTGCAGGCTCAGGGGATCCTTCAGCCTCAACCTCCTGAGTAGCCGGAACTATAGGCATGCACCGCCACACCTGGCTCAGGAAACTAATTCTTACTGTCTCATGATACCCTTCTCTCCCAAAACTCAATAGGAATCCAAAGATTTATAGGATGTTCAGAAAATTGGATAATTAACAACTGCACATATTTAGCAGGTACAGTGTAATATTTTAATACATGTTTACAAAATGTACTGATCAAATCACCTCCTTATCATTACTTTGTGTATGGTGTCTGGTCCCAGCAGGCAGGAACCGGATGGCTCTCTTGGTGGCTGACTGGGAATGAAGTAGACCCAATGGCCCTGGGTTCTCCAAGCACTTTATTTCTCCCTTTACCGTGGCTAAAGGCGTCCAAGCGCTTCCTGCCTTCCCTCTCTTAGAGGCAAGGCCCTTAAAACATTCTTTTTAGAGTCAAGGCTATTCACATTTTAGAGTCCCGGTTTCTACTGCTGTACTAGAGTCCCTATTTCTGGGGCCGAGGCTACTACCTGCATCTTTTACTGCTGCTGGTCTCTCCACTCTCTCTGCTGTTGCTGTTTCTTCTTTGCTGCTTCTCCCATCTATGCATCTATGCTTCTTCTTTCTCCAACCTGACTAGTCGCTATTCTCTTTATCTATTACAACAACCAATAGGGGTACAGTGCAAACACATTTATCCAATTGTAACAAATGAGTGGCCAAATAGCTTAGTCATGCGGTCAGGCAATCTGCTACTAGGGAAGATACAAGCCGGCTGGGACAGAGTTGTTTACCACTAAATCTTTTACAAGCCAGCTGGGCCTCATGTTGAGGTCGTCCCCAACAGTATGGAGCCTTTTAAGACTTCTCTTGTAACTATTCATAAAACATATAATAAATTATTGTGGTGATCACCCACTGTGTTACAGAACACTAGGACTTATTACCTCTATCCAATTGTGTTTTGGCACTTGTTCAACCTCATTCTATCCCCATCCTTGTCCTTCCCAGCCCCTATTAATCATACTTCTACATTCAAATTGACTTAGTGTTACCAGTAATAACTCATGAAAAACTGCGAAATGAATTTTGGCAGTGTTTATCTTCAGACTTTTCATTTTCCCAATCTTGAACTATCAGCTTCCAAAACTTTGAGCTAAATAAATCTTGTTTCTTTGTACATTACCTCACCTCAGGTAGGTGGTTAAACAAAGGAAAATGAAGTAAAGCACTAGTGCAAATGATTATTTTTTAATTTCATTTAATTTTAATGTTAATTTATATATTTTGAACAGTCTCATGTGGGTAGTGGCTACCTTACTGGGCAAAAAGTTCTTAAAGCTTTTGATTTCACCCTGCTGCAAAAATACTAATGATAGAGCTGTGTACTGAAAACAAGGAGAATAGACAATATGGAGAGCAACACACAAACAGCACTTCAAAAATGTTCTCTGGTGATGAGTATAGACAAGGGTGTTCATTATACTCTTCAACTTTCCTATGTGATTGAGAATTCTTAAAATTAAAATTGAAGAAAAACAGACTGCCAGAAATTACAGCCAAGTTATAAGTGGATTTATGAGCAAGGGTCTTCCACTGTTTCTGTTTCGCCAATTTAGATAAGTGCAAAAGCTGATGAGGAGGAGTCTGCACATGAGAAACCAGGAGTTAAACAAAATAGAGAAAGCCTAGATATTCTGGGGTGTAAAAAACGGTCAGTTGTCATATCACCTCTGCCTCAGGCAGAACTCTGGTTGGGAAAGATTATCTTAGAAAGGGAGATGAAGTCAGGCCTAGAACTAGATAGAGAGAATGCTGCAAGCATCAGGGTCAAGTGATCCTTCAATGAGCTCCTGGCCTAATTTCTTATAGTTAAAAAATACAAACTGGCAGAATGGATTTCGGGCAAGCAACTTAAAATAAGCTACAAAGAGGTATGAAGGGCGGTAGAAAATGCCATTCTGTAATATGCCTCTTGAGTTAAAGACACTTGAAAAACATCAGAGGCAAGAAGAGCATTCTAATCTCCCCTTTTACTCCTGAAAACAGCAGGAAAAAAGCTCTTATTTGGGTGATGTCTTTCCTGAACTGGGAGAAAACCCTTTAAGGAAACATAGGCAAGAGAATTCTGTATAAATAGACCTTGTTAAAATAATTTTTATCTTCTTTTAGTCTTCCCACAGTTTAATTACTTTTGTATGTTTCCTTTAATTTTGTCTTCACCAGAACTATCTAATTTTCCTAAGTGTTGTCTTTTAACTTAAATATATTATGAGACAATAACAGATAAAGTAGATCAATGTAAGATTTGGGGAGAAGAGAACCAAACGCAGAAATATATGGTTGAAAAGATACATCACGTTTAAATTTTTTAAAAAAGAAAAGAAGAAGAAAGGATACATCATTGCTATACAATTTACTAAATGCTTATGGGACAAGTATTGTGTTTAAAGTGTATAGGAATACAAGTGTAAGTAACAGTTTCTCAATGTTTCCCATACACCTAACAGCACCCTGTACTTTACCTATTAGTCATTGAAGCCAGGCATGGTGGCCTATACTTGTAGTTCCAAAGTATTCAGGAGGCTGAGGAGGGAGGATCACTTGAGCCCAAGAGTTCCAGACCAGCCAGAGCCACACAGCAGAATGTCATCTAAAAAAAAAAAAACACAAAAACAAACAAACAAAAAAAACCCACTTACAGTTAATGTTCTTACTTTACAACTGATTTATGTAACATTTCCAAGTGAATGGCGGTATTTAGATAACCAGTGACCTGTCTGTGGGGACCACCATATGATACTGCCTGATTTTAAGATGCTCAGCATCCAGTTGAGAAGATCAAATAAATACACCATAACTATAGCACAAGGGATGAAGTGCAGAAGTTTGTTTTTGTATGTGTGGTGCTGGGGATTGAATCAGTTCCTTGTGCATGGCAGGCAAGGACTCTACCCCTGAGCTACATCCTGGGCCCCACAACAAGTCTTATAAAGCATTTAATGGCAATTACTACTTGCAGAATGTCTTTTATGCATCAGGAAAATTTTATGTCTGCTAGGGATTTCATTTCCTTAGTGAAGAAGGAAAATGAGGCTTGGGAAAATTTGTTCCCAAGTCATAAAAGTAAACAGCATACAGGAGTTCCACCCCAGATCTGGGAGACTATATTCTTGCCACTACAGCATGCTTGCTCTCATATCCATCCAAATATGATGTTCCCTAAAGGCTTCATAGAAAACAGTATCTTAGATGCAAGAGTGGACTTGCCAGGTGAAGAAAGGGCTTGGAGATCAAGAGCAGAAAGCATTTCTTAAAGAAAAATAGTTGTCCCATTTGTCTGGAACAAAGACTCCATGAAGGAGACCTAGTGGATAGGGTTAATGTGATAATCAGGTGAGACGTCTTGGATGCCAGACTTGAAAGTTTGTGGCCAAAGAAAAAAAAAATGTTCGTGCTAAAGAACATACCCACTTTTTCAGAGAAAACAGAAGTTTTCAGAAACTTCTTAAATCAGACCTTATTAAGGGATACCAGGTGACCGGGAGTGTCAAAACAAATCCCAAAGTAAATATATCACTGCTGCAGATGTCTCCAGAGAAAGGTCCAAAGAGTTCCTGGAGGAGAGGGGAACCTCAACTCCGGATCAGTGGAGTCCTTGGCATATGTGTGGAAAAGAATTTCAGCATGAGCCAGATAGAAGCACAGACAGAGTTTTATTTAGGAAAGGTAGATACACATTAAAGGAAGAGTGCAGTCTGCCTCAAGAGAGAGAAGCAGCAGTCATTTGGGCTTTGGAATCAGATATACGTAGAAAGGCTGCATGAGGGCCAGACTGGAGGTGGATCCAGGATGCAGTTGAGCAATTTTAGGTCAGTTTTCCTACACCTTCGTATTTTCCTCAGTTTACAAGGGTGTGGGCAAAGGCCACAGGCCAAAGGTGCAGGCCATAGACATGTTGCTCAAGTTTTACAACTGTGCCTTCAGCATCTCAACGGCTTGAGAGTGTTCCCCTCCTGATTCAGTATTTCTCTTTTTATCCTAAATCCCCATTTCAGGTTTAATCCAACATATATGAAGGGCCAGGTGTGGTGTTTTAAGTTAAATGGCTTAATTTTCGAATAAAATTAAGCAAAGAAAATTTTACAAGGGGCTAAATTAATATGGTCTGTTGGGGTCTGACCTTTACTTCATCAGCTGCCCTGGATCTTGTTGCTGTTTGCATAGGCTCCTTCGGGAAGGGCTGCTAGATTGTATATTGTTAAGATTGAAAATCAGGGTGTGGACACGGGCTTCAGATGTTTCACATTGGTATCACCTGCCAATTATTCTAGATCCTTCAAGATGAGCACGTAGAGGCTTATTGGTCGAACGTGCGCCTCCGAAATCCAGGTGTGGCAATGAACGAGCTCATGTAGAGAGGCCTCGAGGGGGCGGGGTGAAGGCCTTTAAAAGAAGAGGCTGCAGCCAGCAGTAAGGAGCTCTCCTACTTTGCTGCTGGCTGTGCTGTCCCTGCTCCTTCGGAAGATGAGCTCTTGTCAGTAGCCGAACCTGCCCATGCTTTGCTCCTGAACTTCCCAGCCTTCAGAACGGTGAGAA
>PVKS010042303.1:0-15783 GCA_004027875.1 Aplodontia rufa
AAAAAAAAAAAAAAAAAAAAAAAAAACTGTGTGAGTCTTAGGCTAGAGCGATGGCTTGGTGGCTTGCCTGGCATGCACAAATGCATGGGTTCAAACCTCAGCACCACGTACCCAGCGAAGTCTTGGAGCAATGAAGCCACATGAAAAACTAAAGAAAATTTATCCTCTCTTGTTCTCTCTCTCTAAAAACAAAAAAACAAAACAAAACCCAAAAAAACCCTGCATCTTGCATGAGTCCGCTGTATCCTGGATTTTAAATGCCCTTCAAGGGGTCCATGTGCTAAACTCCTGGTTACCAGTCTGTGGTGAGGTGGGGCCTAGTGGAAGGAGTCAGATCATTGGGGTACTGCCCTTGAAGGGGATATTGGGACCCCAGCCTTTACCTGTCTCTCTTTTTCATTCCTGTCTGCCATGAGGTAAACAGGCCTCCTCCACCAATGTGCCCCCACCATGATGTACTGTACTGCACCAACCCAAAGCAACAGGGCCAAGGGAAACCTTGGAAACCATGAGCCAAAATAAACCTTTCCACTTTATAAGTTGATTTATCTGAGGTAATTGTCACAGCATTGAAAAGCTGACTAACACAAATGAATAAGCAAGATGCAGTCTTCCCAAACATTATCCAGGAAGGAAAATCTGACATATGGTACAACATGGATGAATCTCAAGGACATTATGCTGAGTGAAATAAGTCAGACACAAAGGGCCAAATTCTGTATTAGTCCACTTATCTGAGGTCCTTAAAAGTAGCCAAGTTCACAGAGACAGAAAGTAGAAGGGTGATGCCAGGGGTTAGGGAAGAGAGGAACAGGGAGTTAGTTTTTAATGAGGGCAATATTTCTACTGAGAAGATGAAAAAAAAAAAAGTTTTGTGAAGTCACACCAAGAACACAGTAATTCCAAGCACCCAAACTTCCTCATGCCTGTGTCTGGCACCCAGGGCCCAGGCCTTGCTGCCTTTGCTCTGCACACGCCCACCTGGAAGCACATGGTCCACGGAGGATAGGTCCACACCTGCCAGCCTCTTTCTAAGACATCAGCACATAGCCCCAGTCCCCTTGCTCTCATTCCCCAAGTCCCCTCTGCAAGGTCAAGGCCGGACTGCGCTGGGGCAGCCTATCTGGTGGCACAGCATAGGAATTCCATTCTGGTAGCCCTTGTAGTATGAGGAGCTCAAAAATTGTTCGTGGGAAATTAGGGTTGGATCCACCATATGATCCGGCTATCGCTTTTCTGGGTATTTTCCCAGAGGAGTTAGAATCAGCACATTACAGCAACACAGCAATATCCATGCTCACAGCAGCTCAATTTACAATAGCTCAATTATAGAACCAACCCAGATGCCCCTCGCTGGATGAATGGATCCAAAAGCTCTGGTATATATATATACAAGGGACTTCTACTCAGCTATTAGAAACAATGATACTGCAATCATTGAAGATAAATGGATGGCATTGGAAGAAATCATGTTGAGCAAAGTTAACCAAACCCAGAGAGTCAAGGGCCGAATAGCTTCCCTCATTTGTAGAGGCTGGAGCTAAATCCAGGTTTGTAAAGTAGACAAACTCATGTGTTAGATCCACAGAACAAAAATGCAAAATGTTAATATTTATGAGATGCAGTTGCAAGATACTTCATAAGATATTTGAACAAGCTAAGCTGCATACCTGTACAAAAATGTAAATGTTTAATCCATTGTCAAATATTTTGAGGAATAACAAGGGATGATAGGAAGGGAGGAGAAGGGGAAATGTTGGAACTGAGATAAAGCAAGGTACATTCCAAGCAGTTATAAATGTCACTGTATATATTATAGCCATGTATATAAAAAATGGTTTTCACAGGTATAAGAATTATGTCACTGTATTTGGGTTTTTTTTAGGAACAATATAGGACCCAGAAGAAAAGCAAGGGATCAGGGGATGGAAGGAGAGAGGTAGAGGGATGTAGGGGGTGGATAGTGAACAAATTGTATTGCTGAGGGCTGGAGCCGGGGCTCAGCGGTTACTGTGCCTGCCTTGCATGCGCGAATACGCGAGTTCAATCCCCAGCACCACGTACACATTGAAGTCTCAGAGCAGCAAAGGCCACGTGAAAAACTAAATAAAGTTGTTTCTTACTTTCTCTCTATCTCTCTCTCACTGTCCCTATCTCTTAAAAAAATTGTATTGCTGAATTGTGTGCATTTAGGAATATGTGACGACTAATCCCAACATTATGTAAAACTATAATGCACTAATAAAAATAAACTTTAAAAAATGTTCGTGGGAAAATGCAAAGAATACTTTCCTGGTGGGTTACATTCCTGAGTCCAAGGACACTTCATTGGGTGACAAACCCAGAGGGAGAGGAAAGGGGAGGAATAGAGCCACTACCCACTCAGAGGGTCTAGTCAAGCTAACCAGAGGCTCCAGGCAACCCCAGCCTTACAGGAGGTCCATCTCTGAGCCATCCTCTGGGATCTGCTGGGGATATGACAGCCCCTTGCCCTCACATTGAATGTGGCGTAGCCAACCTCGATACATTGTGCATCCATCCATTATTGACCTCAAGGCTTTGCATCTAACATAACCCCGTCTGGACAACCTGGGACAAACTCAGTGTCCCCCAACCTAAGTCTCCTTGTCCATAAAAGGGACACAGTAATAGTTCTATAAAGATTTCCAAAGACTGAGGCATCACACAACTACTGCCACCAATTTGTCACATTCTTGGTGGCAACATGGGCAGGATACATTCTCTTTCTGACAGGTTACTGTTCCTAAGGCACCTCCAGGCTTCTGTCACAAGCAGAGGCTGCAAGTTCTATTTCGTTGCAGCAGGACACCGTAAAAATCATGCAACAGGTGCGGAAATAATGATTTTTGCCCCATGTTGGATTAACAGAAACTCACAGACAATGAACCCTGGAATACGTGAGGATCAACACACGGAAATGTAGCAAGAAGTTCTAGCATCTCCACTGATAGGGCCACCTGTCACACAAAGGCGCTGTGTCTGGGAAACCAACAGCAGTACCCTTTTTACTTAATCTCATATGTTTACCCCATATTTTGTTGTTGTTTGCATTCTATTTTTGTTTTTTCTTTAAATTTTCTCATTTATTTATTTGTGTTTTATATTTACTTCCTATATTTAGCTTCTTTTTTGATTTCTTTCATTGAGAAGGAACATAAATACACACATACAGCCATGAACGAAACATTGCTATTCACTGTCATAGATAAAAAGCAACTCGATAAATTAAGATTTAACCTTTAAAAATCAGGCTCCTTCCCTGCACAGGTAGCTAGATGTATAGTAACACAAGTAGAATCTTAGAGGTAGACATCCAGGTCTTCCCTGCAAAATTATTTGAGCATGGCTATACATTTGAAATTTTTTTCATAGTAAATATCAGGAGCAAACAATTTACCCCGTAGCTCCCAAGACCTCAGGCCCCCTCACGGGAGAGGAGGGATCCTGAATTCCATTCTTTCCAGATATTCCGGCAGCCTCCCCCAGTGAGCTCCCTGGGCTCCTGACATAATTCTACTTCTGATGGTGTTTGACAATTCCCACTTTAAAAAGAAAAAGAAACAAGACAAAAAGAACCTCTCAATAGCCTCCAAACTACACTGAAATTCTTCACATAACTGCACTCTGACTTCTCCGTCCACCCAACGCCCTGGTTCCAGTTTCCTTCCAGACGCCCCCACCCCACCCAGGGCCTTTGCAGGCCTTATTCCACCTCAGGGAACAGCACTCCTGAGAGAAGACTGCCACCCTGACGGGTCCCCCACATAAGTGACAAAGGAAGAATCTCATCTCTTCCATGCAGCCCCTGGCCTGGCACTCAGGACTCAGTATTTTTTTGGTGAATAAATAAATTAATTAATTTCAATGGGCAGAGGAAGAAGGTTTTATATTCCTTCTAAAATGTACTTTCACATGAACAAAAACGTGCTCTGACTGAGTCCCAAGTTTGAAAATACAAAATCCAAGTTGAGCTTAGGAAAGGCTAAATCCCTCCTCAAAGCAGTCCTCGCTAGGCCAGGCCCATCGCATCATCTTCTCTAAACACACAGTGACCAGGCAGACCACAACTGGGACAGGAAGGTCTTGGGTAAATTTACATCACAAAGTCACTCAAAGAGCTAAAGACTCAGACCCTGAGCACATTTCAAAGGTCCATCATCAGAGACTGGCCAGGCTATCCCACTTCGCAGGACTTCAGTGACCAGGTCATCCCACTTCACAGATCTGAGTGTCAGTCATCCCTCAGTGGGGCTCATACACAGGGAACATCATTGCAGGCAGCATAAAAGCAGGAAGGCATGGACCGCGAGCAAGCCACACCATGTGGGGGCTGCAGTTGCCTGGCAATGGGATAAGCGGGAGCCCACAGAGAGACGGGGCAGAACAGAGACCGGTAGGTCCAGGATGCATCTCCACATAGCCGGGGGCCCAGTCAGCAAGATGAGTCCCATTCTGATTTTGAAAAGGTGGAGGAAGGCAAGGAGGGAGTCCCTGGAAGTCACACAGACAATCTGTTGATGGCCATGGAGGATACTGTCCTAGCACCTGAGTCAAGGCACCCAAGGAAAAGAGCACACAGGAAAGCCAAGTATCCACCTCACCTACAGAGCTGGAGGTGCCATGCACTCAGGGACATGTCACCAGGCTGCAGTCAGCTTGCCCCAAACTGTCATGTGGTTGTCCCCATTTCACACAGGTCAGTCCCCACCTTGGGCTCTCCTGCCAGCACAGACACATCCATGGCTGGCCGTTGGCCCATCTCCCCCGCTGGACATGACTCCCTCGTCACCTACCAGGACTCATAAGTATCTGCAGAATGAAGGATCCAGTGACCAGAGGAAGAGGATGGCAGTGAATGAAGGGCTCCTCATCTCTTGTTTCCTTCCTGTGCTGGCTTAGCCCCTGCCCACTGTCAATCATCCTGTCTAGGGACAGGCAGGGACAGGCTGTCTCTGCAGGGGCTGGCTCTGTGCTTTCTTCTGTCCTTGTTCATTGTTTTGAGCACATGCTCACCCCTGAGCCTCCTTGTAGCTGCCGACACTCCACAAACCCTGTCTCTCTTCTGGGTTTCACATCTGCCCAAGGTTGCCCTGGACATCCTTGGCCTCTCCCTTTACCATGGAGCCTCAGTTTCCCCCTATGTAAATGGGAATCATGATGGGTCCAGCCGGGGCAAATGGGGAGGATGCAGTGGGAACTCCAAGCACATGCATCAGGGGCTCCTAAGGTTGTTATTCCAGCCCATGAGCCACCTTTGAGGGCACAGAGCAGCAAAGCCCTCACACAGCAATGAGGCCTCTAAGAACAAGGCCATTTTGGCTCTAACTTCACAAAACAATATGCTCCAGGCCTCTGTGTGCAAAGCTCACAGTCCAGTGTGCTTCCGAGGGGCCCTGCATATTGGGAGGTGTTGGTCTCTGTGTAGACAGAAGCATCAGCCACTCTGAAGAGAGGAACGGGGGCCTCAGCACTGGTAACAGCCCATCTGAGGCAAACCACTTCCTCCCCTCCACAGTGTGTGTGTGTGCGTGTCCCCACCCAGCCCACAGGCTGCCGAAAACTTCTCAGCTCAGAAAATTTGTGCGGAGGCCCAGTTAGTGAGCTTATAGGCTAGAGGGCCTGGAGCAAGTTATGAGTGCTCTGTGCCTCAGTTTCCTCTCTTCAAGAAAGGCTTCCGACTGGAGAGGACCAACATGAACAGCAGCACAGTTGCACTGGCCTTGAACTTCACTGAACCTGGAACTACTTGGACCACACTTTAAAGACAGGGAAATCAAAGCAGAGTTTGAGCACTTGCCCAAAGTCACAGTGCTAGGGATGACTCTGGCAGGAGCTTCACATCCCATTTCCCTGTGCCTGGTTGCCTGGCTCCAGTGGGGTCTCAGAAATCCCCAGTCCTTCTTTCTATCCCTCTACAGGTGCTCCTACCCAGCTGCACTCACCAATCTCAGGGAAAAAAAAATGGAAATGGTGTGGTCATCCCCAATAACAGGGACTCGGCTCTGCAAACTCCACGGATCCAAGAGGTCAATAATTCTGGACCATGCTCTGGTCCTCAGGCATCGTTGCCCCCTCTACAGTCACCGTGGCATCAAATCATGCTGCTGTTGCTGTGACCTTGTCCTCAGGTTGCTCAGGCCCAGCCAGGGTTCCTAAGGAGACCCTGATGAGCTCAGTTCTCCTTCCTGGTAACACCTCACTAGAAGAACTCCATCTACTACTCTCTAAACTACTGACTTCAGGGGAAGCTTCTGGAGCCACACTGAGTGAGATAGCCTGCCCCACTCCAGGGCTCAAGCAGAGGCACACCTGTACTGCCCCTGAGCCTGGGTGACATGAGAGGAATATGGACCATGGTCCTGCTGCTTGAGGTACCACTCAGCACCACAGGGCAGCTTCCTGCCTTGAAAACATCCATCTCCCTTGAATAGCTCCTGCGTTGCTCCAAATGCCTCCACTACCCTCAAAGTCACCCTCGTAAGACCAGACAGAGTCTTAGGGCTCAGTGAAGATCCCGGGAGCCAATCCCCACTCCCCACTCACCGTTCTCCCAAGGCAAGCACACGTCTCCTCCAGGGCTGAACTTCATACGACAGCAAGACCCAACTTCCTTTTTCTAATTTCACAACAAGGGTCACAGAACGAAGGTGCATTTGCATTTCCGCATCATTACGCAGCGTGAGAGGAGCTTGGCTTGTTGGTTCTGGAGGGGCCTCCTTTGCAGGGGGAGAGGGGGTGACCTCGACAGTGGTTAAAGTTTAACAGACTGTTCCTAGGGACCCTGAGTGTCCCAGGCAAGGACCCACCACCACCCTCCTGCCTCTGCCTCTGCAGCCACAGAAGCCTCTGGGGAGGAGGTGTCCAGCAGGGTTGGCCCAAGCCAGACAGACCTAGAAGCCCTGTCAGAGCCTTCCAGACCTTTGTGGGTGGAAAAAATGAATGGCCACAGAAGGTTGGAAAATGAAGAAGCCCCGCCTCAAATATTATTTCAAGGTACCACCAGGGGACCTAGACAGAGCCCCCAACTAGACCTCAGGAGGCTCCCTCACTGTTTTAGGGAAAAAGTCAAAATGACACAGGGGTCCTGAAAGACTTAGACTGCATAAGTCAGTTGTATTAGTGCCTTCTTAATCCAGCCCTAAAGTCTTTTCTTATTTCTTTTTTTTTTTTTTTTTAAGCAATTTCCCTGGGCCTTGGTCTCCTTGCAGGGGCATGAGAGGATCCCATAAGCAAACATCCTCAAGGCTCCTGTGGAAGCACCAGGGAAATGTCATGTGTTTGTGTGACAAATAAAAATCAAGCTACCACCGCAGAGAGCACAAAGGGACCTGTGAAAGCGGCGAGTTCCGCAACCCATAGTGACTTCCTGGAACATTTCAACAGAGGGTGAAACAGAGCAGTGCTTCTTGAGTTCCCAAATGATCTGGACCCTGGCTGGAAATGGGACTTCCCTCCACAACTCAGCTCCTCCAAATGTTTATCAGTTTTTTTGTTGAGGGGTGGGATTGGTGTGCCACCCATTTCACTCCCAGATTGTCTTCCTTTTAACCCAAAAGGATTGGAAGAATGCTCTAGCAATGCATGATGGGGCATGGATTGATTAATATGTGGGGAAGGCCCTTGTGTGTCCACCCTGGAAGCCCAGCTGGGGTACACTGGTGCATTTCCCCTTCAGGAAGCTGAAGATGGAAGTGATGCAGAGCTTGTCCCCAGGTTCTGTCTGACTCTGCTGGGCACCCATCTGAGGATGCAGGCTCAGCAATGATGAGCACCAAGTGGCTGGGGAATCTCAAAGGCTGAAACCCTGGTTCGTGGGTATTATGACCTTAGATACATCACAGAGCTGCTCGAAGCCTCAATTCTTTCTCCATAAAATGCACAAAACATGGGACACATATGTTGGAATTATTATGAGGAATGAGGACCTTAGCAGGTGCTCAAGGATTCTTAGCACTTGTCATCTGAATCGCCATTGCTGTACTGTCCAGGCCCTGAAGTCTCAATTTCCTTGCCTCGAGGAGCCAGTCTCCTGCCCCAGGAGGCAGTCCTGGACCATCCAGATGCTTCTAGCCCAAGCAAAGAAGGATAGTGCCTGCCACCACTGCTCAGTATAGCTGCCTCTCTGCTGACATATCCTGAGCCAGGGGGCTGGTGATAGAATCTCTTCAGGATCCGGGACTAGATCAGGGCCCACCAGGAGTACAGAACTGACCTAAGGAAGTCAGGATACACACTGACAACACAGTGGCAGGCCACAGGTGAAGACCTGCAAGGTGAAGGTTTGCAGCAGGTGAGGGACAAGAGGGGAATGTGGGGTGTTGAGAGGAATCCATGCCTTAAAGGCAAAACCAAGGCCAAGGGTCTTCTTGTTCCTGAAGGAAGGTGAAGGGAGGAAACAGTGCCTCTACTTGGGAGTGGCACCATCGGAAAAGATATTATGGTGGGTGTTCCAATGATTGCCCCATCCTCATGGCCACACTCTTGTATAGCCCCTCCCATTGTGAATAAGGCTGACCCCTGGAAACTAGTGTTCAATAGGACCTGCAGAAGTAACAAAGGTAACTTCCGTGACTAGGTCATCCAAAGCACTGCAGCTTCTGGGGCCAGAAGGTGGCAGTAGTGGAGACCATGCCATGAGGATGCCCGAGCAGCCCTGAAGAAGTCCACATGGCGAGGAAGCTGAGGCCCTCACCAAGTCACCAGCACTGACTTGCCATGAAGGAGTGAATCACCTGGGACATGGATCCTCAGCCCCAGTAAGGCCTTCAGACTGCAGCCTCAAGAGACCCCAAGCCAGAGCTAAGCCGCACTCAAATTTCTTATCCTCCACGCTAATTAGAGTCAATAAGCACTCACTACTGTTTGAAACCACTACATTTTGGGTAATTTGTTAGATGGCAATAGTTAAGTGATAATATTTTCATCAGGAAGAGCAAGGGGTGACCCGAGGTTGGAAGGAGGGAGGATCAAGTCACAGCTGAGAAGCACTCACCAGGAAGGAACAGTGCACATCCTGATTTCTCTAGTTATTTCATTCAGGTCCCAATGGTCCAAATGGGCCCTCAACCCTGAATGGCTCCTAGTGACCATGGAAGGCTCCTGAGGGCCACAGTGAAGATCTATTTGTGCTGCTCAATCTCCAGGACCCTGAATGATTTGTGGAGTTGAAGGGGTATATCCTCCCAGTGTCTTAACCTACCCCTCAGAGATGCACTCCCTGGCTCCCCAACAGTTCACTGCACAGTGCGGAGAGAAGCACCAAGGAGGAAGGAGGGACCCCCTAAACCCTCCCGACCAGGAAAGCCAGAAATGACTTGGGGACAGCCAGGCTCCTGGTCTACACCCATCTGTAAAAGTGAAGGGGCTGTGAATATGGGGACCCTGAGGGACTTGGGTGGAACTATAGAGGTCAGGATAGTGACAGCAGGAGGGAAGAGACCTGTCAAGGAGGAGAAGGATCCACTTTCCTAGGTTCCCTGGGGACAGACTGCAGCTGAGGGTAAGGGGAGTCAAATGCCTTCAGTCAGTCAGTGAACAACCCTTTGAGAACAGGTGCGCTCACAGAAAACTATACTGCAGGCTCTGAGGGCAGTTTCAAAAATCAGGCTTATAGAGAACCTCAAGTCTTCCGCTCCTCCTGAGCAAGGTGGCCCCTGTGCTGGCCCTTTTGCTCTTTTGTTAGGGTCACAGCCAGTCACTGCAGCCTCAGGGCATGGTGCTCAGAGTCTGACCGCTTTTCCAATCACCCACCTATTTTGGGGAACTGAGAGCCACAGATCCCACATCCTTCCTGGAACCCTCTGGACTCGAAGTGTTAGATAAAGTGTCCAAGTTATTCTCATCTTTTTATAAAGACAAGAGAAATAGACTAGAAGAGCAGAAGTGGAGTAAGAAACCACAGTAGCTATTTCTAACTGGTTTGGACAGGGGACACCTTTGTCAACACCCCAAGACAAATCCTACTGAACACTGGAGTTAATGATAGAACAGGGACTGGAGCGGTGGCTCAGTGGTATTGTGCTTGCCTGGCATGCACGAGGACCTGGGTTCAAACCCCAACACCACATACACAACTAAGTGTCGGAGCAATGAAAACCAAATGAAAAACTAAATAAAATTGATTCTTTCTCTCTCCCTCTCTCTCCCTTAAAAAAAAAATGATAGACTAGATCCAGGGAAACAAAAGCTGCCAGAGGCAATGTGGACTACTTATGTGGCTGTCTTTGGGTGGTGAGCTTCTGGGAATTTTCATTTTCTTCTCTGTGCTTCTAATAACATATAAATTTCAACAAAGAGCGTTTAATGATACTTGTCATCAAGAGAAATGCCAATCTGTTGAAAAATGAGAGAATGAAAACTCTCATTGCTCATCCAAGATTCCCAGCCCAGAGCTCTTACACAAATGAAAGCCAGCTGTCTCCACGTCTGTTTACGTATGGAAATTTTAATTTCTACATAGCTGTCCTAAATCTCTCTAAGGAAAAAATGTGGTCAAAAAACCAAAAAAGAATGGACGTGGAGTGTAATTTTGCTTTCCGAAAACACATTTCTTGCAAAAAGTTTCCAAGGTTGCATTAAATTACAGTTTAGTTGCATTTGGCACAAACATGACAATATTTTGTGAATTTTTATGTCACCTTTACCATCATATGCCTTCCCTGTCAGGCTGCTGGAGGGTGGACAAGCCCAGCTCTGAGACCTGTGAGGCCCATGTGCAAATTTAGCCAAGCTGAGCAGCACTGGGTGAGCCCAATGCCTCAACCTTGCCCCAACTTGGAGAAGTATACTTCCACACCACGGCACTGGGGGCCTTCCTGAAGAAATGCATGTAAAATGCAGAGAGCAGAGAGTAACTGATTTACCATCCCTAGTTCTTTTCTTTATTAAAAAAAAATGAACTGCATTAAAAAATATTTGATGGTTTAATCCACTTAGCCAAAGGAGACTTTACCATTGAACTGGAGAGGTAATCCAGCTTCAACACTGAGACTAAGTGATATTTTGAGAGCTCCCTAGACCAAGGGCGTAATTACAGGGCAGCTCTGGCAGTCAGCAATAACATTTGAACTTGAAGTGGAAGCAATTGTCTCTTATCTTTAACAAAAAGCTCTGATGTGTCTACCCTTATGCAAAAGCTGTGCCTGGTGATTTTTTTTAATGCTGTAAGAAAAAATTATTGATGCATAAATAGAGAGCAATACATAAAAACTAAGGGATTAAAAGGGTGGCCACGCCCCCACTCAATCAGGCCCTGAATAGAGGATAATTCCAGCATTGTTGTGGGGCAGCTGCACCGCATCAACCAGGAATGTTCCAGAGCCCAGAGAGATGCAGGGGCTCTTGCTATGCTCTATATGTCCCATCGAGACATCAAATTCTGCCAAGTGCTATTTTCACCATCACTTGGATCCACCCTTTACTATTCAGTCCTCAGTCTCAGCTCCTGATTAACCAAAGTGTATTCAAAATTCAATATACATGTGCATTTAGAGGGTTTTCTTGGACACAGGAAGTTTGGTTTGAAGAGAGAAGATAACCAGAGAGGACAGATTGAGGGGCACCTCAGCGTTGTCCTGAGGGAAGGAGGAAGAAAAGAAGGGAGTGAGTTGATTTGTTAGTTGATTCATTGGTCAGCAATTGGCCAGTTGGTTGGCTGAGCAGAAGGCACAGGGTTCTTGGGGCATGGAGAAAGTGAGAAATACCCAAGAGGCCATGTAGGACACATGACTACACCCTTCATGGCACATATAGGATAGTAACAGGCGCCCCAGGGATGAGTGCTGGTGGTACTAGTCTTTTCTATATTCCTAGGCGTATCTCTGCACATGAGCACCTTGTCTCTCACGGGACCATTGGTCACATAGACACATGATACACCCCTGGTGACCCAGGTGACCAGGAATGCTGAGCCAAGCCCCCACTCCAAACCCATCCCATCCCTGAAGAATCCCAGGTGCCCCCTCCTCAGAATTCCCTGGAGAACTGTGAACACCCCCAATGCTGAGTGGAAGCTGCAGGACTGAGGCAGCCCTGTACTCACAAACTTGAGAAGGGGACAGATATGTGTCATGTTTCTCAAGGTAGTGGGGGATGCTTATCAGACACAACTGTAGATGATAAGCTTCTACTGCAGGCCACACCTGGCACAAATGCACCCTTGGCTCCTCTACCCCCCAGAAAGCTGCCCGTGAGTGATGCATGACCCCATTTACAGCTGGGGAAACTGAGGTACTGGTCCACAGTCATACAGCATGAGTGGACCAGATTTTTGTCCACACTTGTCTACCTTCCGGGTACCAGTCTCCCAGTGGCAGGTGGACACATTCTATTCTGACCCCCTAGACCATGCAAGATCCAGTTTCCTGGGCATCTAGACAGCTCCAACTCCCAACAGGCTCATAAAAGCATTATAGTTATCCTCAAGTCTCACCAAGGACCCGAGAGAGGAGCCCTCATTTTGTAGATAAGGAAAAAGGCCTCTTGCCCCAGCTCAAGCTCTCCCAAACAGTATCTCTGTGAGTTTCGAGGCTCCTCCTCCTGAGGAGGAGCTCTTGAGACACAGCATGACCCCAGAGCAGATGGAGTGGGAGCAAGCTGCCAGCCCCAGGTAAGCAAGGCTGGAACCCTGTCCCTCAGGCCCCAAAACCAGCTGGCCTTCAGTACCTGCTCCCCTACCCCAGCACAGGGGCCAGAGATGGAAAAGCCACGTGTGGTGGCTAGAAAGCAGGCAGGATTCACTGCTTTTGAGAAACACCTAACTTTTCTGCACAAAGTCTGTGATAGCCTCATTGGGGCTGGGATTTGCTCTAAACTTCACAGTTTACAAAATCAAATCCCACACACACATACACAGAGGAACACACACATCATTCTTTTCACTCTAAACTGATTTCTGGAGACGATGCCTTATGCCAGTCATTCTGGAAAATAACCACATTCTAGTTGTGCTAACTCATGGATATAGAGTGTAGGAAACAGTCAAAAAGTTCGGGTCCATCTGGCTTGTTCAGGACCTAAGACACCAACCACACACAGGGCCGTTGCTGCTCTGTCTTTCTATAAAGTTGTTGCCACGATCATCCATAGAGCCGGTTTCTGTGATGAACCTCAAACTTCCACGCAGCAATGTAAAAGACCTCTTTTCACCCGGTTTATTCTCTCCCTTATAAGAAATGACACTTGTGGAGATGTCAAGCCCAAATAGTAACACTAACAAAAACAAAAGACAATTCCGTCATCTGACATGGGCTACTGTTGTCATGGGAACCTCACAGATAATAATATATATGTATATATATACATAATTTTTAAAAGAGACACATGACCCTTCTGAGACAATGCATTTTCTTTTTTTTCAAGAGAAAGGGACAGTGAGAGAGAGAGAGAGAATCAATTTTATTTAGTTTTTTCACGTGGCTTTCATTGCTTGGAGAGTTCATTGTGTATGTGGTGCTGGGGTTTGAACTTGAGTACTCGCAAATGCTAAGCAAGCACCATAACCGCTGAGCCACCGTTCCAGTCCCTAATGATTGATATATATATATATATATATTTTTTTTTTTTTTAAGAGAGAGGGACATTGAGAGAGAGAGAGAATCAATTTTATTCAGTTTTTCATGTGGCTTTCATTGCTCCAAGACTGTGTTGCGTACATGATGTGGGGGTTTGACCTTGCGCGCTCACACATGCCAGGCAAGTGTCCCAACAGCTGAGCCACCACTCCAGCTCCCCCCCAATGATATATATTTGAAAGCACACTATTACACTATTTCCCCTTCCTGTTCATTAGAAGAAGAAGGAGGAGGAGGAGAAGAAGAAGAGGTGGAGGAGGAGGAGGGGGAAGATGAAAAAGAAGAAGAAGAATAGGAAGAATGGAGAAATCCAGAAATAACCAAGTCTCAAAGTCCCATCACAGCATAAGTACCCAGATAATTCTGTCGGAGCCAGGGGACCCCAGAACCACAGCCATGGTGGTCTCCTAATAGTCCAGCCTCACTCAAGAGAGCTCAGAGGGCAGCAGGCTGATTAAAAACTCCTCTTCAAATTACACTCGAGGCAGCCACCCCCCTCCCAAGGAAGGGTCCCACTGACTCCACCCACTGGAAGATCGGCAGTGGGAAAAATCACCCTCAGAGCATCCCAAAGCCAACCGAAATCTAACAGACTCACCACCTTCTCTTGGGGATGAAAATCTTTTTTAAAACAAGAAAAACTGTTGTCTCCTCGCAGGCCCAAGTAAACAAACTTGGAGGCTGGCCAGAGCTCCTGCCCAGGGGCGTGGATCACCAGGGGGCAGGATGCAGGGGGGTCTCTTCGGGGACATCCAGCAGAGCGTTGAGGCTTCCAGGCGCCGCAGATTTGCCCGGAACTGAAGCCGGCTGGAGTCCTGCAGGGTGGTCCTGCCTCCCTGGCAGCCCCCTTGTCTTCTGCGGGCCACAGCTGCGGAGGCACACTGTGCTGTGACAAAGCCGGCACGTGGAGAGTTAGAGAGAAGGGGCGGGCGCTCAGCCTGGGATGCCTGACCGTCCCCATGGTAACACGGCGGGCTGGTGGGGAGCTCCAGGGAGCCAGGAGTCTGGAGGAGCACGGGGTCCTTGTGGCTTTGGGTCTGAGAGAGGATCCTGGAGGGCAGGCTACTTATTTATCTCAATACCCACTGCCCCACCCACCACCTCTGGCAGACTCTTTAGAGAGTCCTGAGGCAGCAGCGATCTTTAAATGCTCCAGCTTTGCCAGGAAGCCCTTTCACAGGGAGGCCGTCCTGGAGAATGAGCTTTGTTTAAGGAGATCTCTGTGCGGGCTGGAGCGGTGGCTCAGTGGTTACAGCCCTTGCCTGGGATGCGTGAGGACGCAAGTTCAAATCCCAGCACCACCTACACAAGAAAGTGTCAGAGCAACGAAAGCCACGTGAAAAACTAAATAAGATTCTTTCTCTCTCTGTCTCTCTCTCCACACAACCACAAAGTGTGTGTGCTATTAGGTAGTCACTAGCAATAATCAGTGAAATACTTGGCAAGATCACAACTGTTCTTTAAATTATTTTAGGGTCGGGCTGGAGCAGTGGCTCCGCGGTTCCAGCGCTTGCCTGGCATGCGCTAGGACGCAAGTTCAAACCCCAGCACCACGTACACAAGGAAGTGTCAGAGCAAGGAAAGCTGCATGAAAGACTAAATAAAATTAATTCTTTTTCTCTCTCTCTCTGTCCTCTCTTTCTTTTAAAAAAATTATTTTAGGGTCTTTTAAAAACTGCTTTCAAAGTGGCTGAGAAAGCAAAGGGTGGTAGTTAATTTGTTGACAATAAACAGACGCAAAAGAGATAATTGGAAAATATGACAAAAGAAAAGGGTTAATGAAACTCTTCTTTTTTTTTTTTTTTTTTTTTTGAGAATCAACTTTATTTAGTTTTTCATGTGGCCTTCCTTGCTCTGATGTTTAGCTGTGTTTGTGGTGCTGGGATGTGATCTCGCATCCTCACACATGCCAGGCAAGCACATAACTACTGTGCCACCACTCCAGCCCTGGAACTAACTCTTTTTTTTTTAAGGCTTAGGTTCAAACTTGGGGCCTTGAGCGTGTTAGGCAAGCACTCTACCACTGAGCTAAATCTCCAACCCCTGGAACTAACTCTTGATGGGGCCCATTGAGATTGGTGTGAAGCTAGGAATTATGGAGACATACGTCTCCACTTGTCTGGGAAAGAAGATTCCTTTAGTAGCACAGACAAAGTAGGATAACTTCTGACCATCTATTGACCCCAACGCC
>PVKS010042304.1:0-15507 GCA_004027875.1 Aplodontia rufa
GAGGAACTGCACCCCTCACACACAACACAGTTCAGAGGATTCTATGGAGGAGTAGAAAGGAAGGGGCCTGACCTCATCCTCCTCCTGCTTTCACTTGTAGGGGAGTTACCCAGGCCTCACCAATCCTGAGCTTCCTCTTGTATCCTGAGCTCTGTGGATCAGCCCCAAAGCTGCAGGAGACCAACCCACACCACCACCCCTTAAAAGAACCCACAGAGATTAAAAAGTAGGACAACAAAAGAAACAAGAGATCCAGAGCCCTGACAACACTGTAGCAACCCTGGTCCACTTCTGGGGCAGGGGGCATCTCTCCCCATCTGGAGCAGTTATGTGAGCCAAGATACCTCCTTTGTGGCTTACCTCAGTTGAGTTGTGTTCTTTTGTCACCTACAACAGGAAGTGTCCTGGCCAGTGCAGTTGCACACAAAGTGATATAATGGGCTCGCAGACACCAGGCCTAGATTCCAGTCATGCTTCTGTCACCTTCAACAAGCCACATCCTCTCACCGGACCACAGCTTCAGTATGGAGAAGTACAGTACTGGAAGTGAGGGGAGGGTCCCCCAGTCCAGAGAGCACGACCAGGCCCAGCCAAGCACACAGAGCGAGGTTCCACTATAGGGGTCACTCTTCGAGGAAAAGCATGAACAGCTTGTGGAGATGGCAGAACTGAGATGCGAGGCCACACTTCCTCCTCTCCTCTCCTCCCTTTAGCCTGTCAACTGCCTTCCATGCTCCTGGCATCAACAACCATTTGCAGGTTGGAGGCTCTGGCTCACCAGCCTATCTTTCCTGGTCTCACTGAGCAACCTCACATAGCTGAATGCTCAGCAGGCCGTGTCCATCTTCCCTGCTAAGTATCTCAAAAATCTACCCTGTCCTATTCCATTCCTTTCTTAGAGTCCCATCATTCTGTGTTCTCTTCCTGCCTCATGAACTAAAACCCCATCTAGATGCCAAAGACTCATCAATTAAGGTCTCCAGCCCAGGGCTACTCCTGAACTCCAAGCTCATGCAAACCAACTACCTCTCTGATATCTGCTCTGGGGCATATGATTGGCATTTCATAATTGATATGTTCAAAGCTGAGAGCCTGCTCTTTCCTAAACCTGCTCCACTTAAGAGACTTCTCCATCTCAGCAATACCATTCTTCCAGAGCTAAATACATTGAAATCCTCATTGAGTCTTTTTTAATACTCAACAATCAATCTTCAGCAACCTTACTGGTGCTACCCTGCAGGCCTTCTTCAAACCAGATCTAGAATCTGACCACTTCTCCCCTCCTCCAATTCATCACACTACACCAAGCCGTCATCTTCTCATATGGCCTAGTACAACAGTCGCCTACCTGCAGGCCTCTCTGCTTCAACTCCTTCCCCTCTCTGACTATTGTCCAAGCAGCACCATGAGAGTCTACTGAAATCCATACCAAATTATGTCACTCCTCTGCTCCAAAATCCCTAGTGGCTCCATATGGCCTCCAGGCTCTGCTCCAGCTACCCCTGTGGCCTCTCTGCCTCACCCCTTCATTCTCTCCCAAGTTCCCCCCTCAGGACTGACACGTTGTCTCCCTGAAGGTTCTTGAATACTTCCCTCACATTCCCACTCTAGTTCCTTTGCACAGGCCTCTGCCTAGAATGCTATTGCCCCGGACATCAGTATGGCTAGATCTCCCACCCGTTTCAGGACATTACTCAAATGACACCTTTCTCAGAATTTTCCTAAACATCCCACATGAAATTCCAAACACTGCCCAAAGCACAGACCCCAACACTTCCTAGCCCCTTCCCAACTTACTTTTTCCCTAGCACTTATCACCATCTAACAAAGAACACATTTTAATTGCTTTTTTTCTGTCCCAACAAACATACACTCCATGGGGGCAGAGATTTGTGTTCATTCCTTGCTGTATCCTCAGACTCAACCCAATACCCGACACTCATATTTGCAGAATAAATGCATAAGTGATTAAGCATTTTGATTATCTACTGATTAGGCTCACCACCTCCAGTCCATTTGCCACAATACTACACAGCAATTATCCTAGAATGCCAATAGGATCC
The DNA here is from genome assembly GCA_004027875.1 of Aplodontia rufa. NCBI lineage: Eukaryota > Metazoa > Chordata > Mammalia > Rodentia > Aplodontiidae > Aplodontia > Aplodontia rufa. The sequence continues at coordinate 2,064 of PVKS010042304.1, forward strand.
CACAGCTCACCCAACTGAAATCCTTTTGTGGTCCCCAAAACTAGGATGACCATATAATTTTTCATCCAAACCAAGACAAACATTGAGTGTTGAAGAAGTACATGAATAATTATACTGGTGCACCAAGTAAACCAGGACAATTTGGGGCAAAACACCCTGTGTGACCCACAGTATTCAAAGCTAAAGAGGTTGCTAAAAATGGAGAATTTCAGGCTCTAACTCAGAGGTGGATGGTGTAGATTCAGGGTGAGGCCCAAGAATCTGCATTTGCACTTAGATGATTCGGATGCAGGTTATACAGAACCCCGCCCTATGAGAGAATAATAGCACAATTTCTTATAAAGGCTGTCTTCACACAGGAAACAGGCCTTCTGCTCTCATGGCCATAAAGCCCTCCCTTACCCTCTGTCCCCGGCTAACTTCTCAGTTTTCACCAATCAATTCCAGTCAGGTTTCCTTGGAAGATCCTCACTTAGTGACCATACTATCAACAAAACAATTCAAGTGGCCCACTTCCATGTACCTATAGTACAGTGGTATCAGTACTAAGTCTACAGAGCTTCTGAAAAATACTGATTACTGTGTCTTCCCCAAACCTCAAGAAGCAGAATTCATAGAGGTGTGGGAACTGGTCACTTGTAGGTCTTAAAAAGCTCTGAAGGAGCCAGGCGTGGTGGGCATGCCTGTAATCCAGCAACTTGGGAGGCTGAGGCATGAGGATCACAAGTTGGAGGTCAGCCTCAGCAACTTGGTGAGACCCTGTCTTAAAATTAAAAATAAAAAGGGCTGGGGATGTGGCACCCCTGGGCTTAATCACTGTCACCAAATAATAATAATAACAATAAAATAAAAATAAAAGAGAAAGATAGAAAACACAAGAAAAAGAACAAAAAGCTCTGAAGAAAACAAGAATATAAGGTATATCTTAGGGTAACACATTCTGGTTTCCTTCAATTCCTTACGTGATTCAGATGCACACCCTATCCTCAGTACGCTTGTGTTCACCTCTAGCCAAGCACTTATCATATTCAATTTCATTTGTTGGTTTGTTTGCATTCCCTGCAAAATGGTAAGCCAGAGAGCAAAAGACATCTTGTGTCACTCTCTGAATTGCCAAGACCTCAAACATTGTTGAATATTTGCAGATGAGTGAAGACCTCACCATTCCAACTGCTGTCTTAGCTGTGATTAGTTTTCAGTGAAGCTGATCTCTTGGGTGATTAATTTATTAAAGCACACTATAATTACACTGAGCTAGAAACAAAGTGAGGGAGTGCTTCTTGTTTTCCTGTGCTTTCGGAAACTCCCAAAACTTCAGCACGGGGTATGACTAACACAGGCTGGAATGAACATCTGAAACAGAGCTACATCACACCAGTGTCTTTTGCCTAAGCCACTCCAGCATCAGAGAAATGGCCCAACGTGGGCAAACTGGATGCTCCAGGCCACAGGATAAGCCATCCCTTGTCCTCAGAGTATGAGGTGACCCTTCCCAGTTGGACATGGCGCGTTTGTATGCCTTTAACAGATTTCTCTTAGTTCTGCAACTGCCTCAGAAGCAGTAAGCTCATGTGTTCAATAAAACAATGAGTGAGTCCCTCTGAAGTGTCAAGAAATGACAGTAGAAGATTCTGTTCTCACTACATGAGCAGTTGGAAGTTTTCCATCCCAGTTTTTCAAATAAGGGTATCTTTGCCTCCATCTGCACCAGCTCCCTCGGCCTATGGGATGGGGTCCCACCGTGCCCAACCCTGACATCAAAGACCCCAAGCAGCAGAGCAGGATCTGGCTCTTAAACCAAGGAGGGAAGGTGACTCTGAAAGAGAAAATTCCGTGTGAAACTGCCGTTGAGAATTCGTGGCCCGGGCAAGTACAGACCAGGGGTCGCCGAGGGAACCTTAGACTGTGTCTAAGGAAGCGGTTTGGCAGCTCCGAAAGGCCCCCAGAAGACTGGGAGCTCGGCTAGCGAGGCGGAAGTTAGCCAGGTGCACAATCCGAAGCAGGTCCGAGGGCGGGGACAGTCCGAAACAGGTCTGAGGACCGGGCCGGGGTGGGGGCGGGAAGGAGACAGTGGAGGGGCCCAGCGTCCCCGCCGCGGCGCGAGCGAGCGGTGGGAGAGGAGGGCGGCGGGGCTGCCGGGACCCCACTTACCTGTCCAGGGTCTCCACGCTGGGCTGCCGGGAGCCCCCGACGGCGCCCCCAGCGGCCCGAGGAGGCCTCCTGCCGCACGCCGGCCCCGGGCCCAGGCCCACGGCACCATCGGAGCCCGCCGCCGCGGCCGCTGCCACTGACCTATCCATGGCTCGCGGGGCCCTGCCACCGCCGAGAAGCCGCAGTCGGACGGGAGCGGCGACCCGGAAGGTCCCGCCGCGCGCCTCCTACAGCCCTGCTCTGTCCCCGCCTCAGGCGGCTGCCGCCATTAGCTGTCACCTGGCGGCCCCGCTTTACCCACAAGGCCGCGCGCGCGGGGGCTGGGGAGGGGGTGGGGCAGGGCTGGTGGGGAGAGGAGGGGCTGGTGGGGCGGGGGCGGGGCTAGAGGGCGGTGCGGAGCGGGTGTCTCTTTCCCGACCCTGCCCAGGCCCCACCTGGCGCCCGCCCTCGGGAGCCTGGGAACTGGAGCTAGGACGTCCAGGCAGAATGACTTGGCGCCCTCCGCCGGGATCTTCAAACGCATTGTGCACAACGCGCTTTGCTCTGTAGTCAAGCCAGGTTGACCACCAACATGCGGGATATAAAACACAAGTTTGAGGAAATTCAAGGATTATAAACCATTTTTTCCCCTCAATTTTGTGGTTCCCAAGAAGTTGTTGGGTGGGGACAGTCCAGGCTCCCTGGGCGTCCCTGGTCTTGACATCTTGAAGCACGAGCAATTCCCTGCATTTTGGCACTTGTTCCCCAATCCATTCTCACTACCCAACCCCAGTCCACCCCACACACAAATCCACCTCCCTGCCATCTGTAGGGCAATCAAGTGTTCCAGTGCCACCCTCAGAACTTCCGCCTTTGGTTTATGTTAAGAGTAACATTTAAGTTCTGTTGATTTAAAAATGCCACTTTGAAAATCAAGCCAATATCTGATGATAAAGGGATTTAAGGCATGCTTCCTGACGTGCATTTTTTACCCTGCTCATTTTGCTTGGGTTCAAATAGGCAGTGGCTTACCCCCTCTCAGCACATCCCTGATTTTGTTGGTAGTGGATGTGGAATCATCAGCTCTTTTGTCTATGATTGTTTTGGGTATGGTGTAGACCTCTGACCCAGGTTTGGCTAAGGACATATAAAGGGAACACTCCCTCACTGTTAAAGGCAGACATGCAGACAGTAACCCATACCCACACAAGATTCATTCTGTTCCACTGGCTTAATAACTTCAAATTGAAACTTGAGGATGTGATGCCTGGAGCCCCAGCAACCATCTTACACCCAAGAGAGGGTGAGCCTGTGGTAAAAGGATGACAGAGGAGAGATGGGAAAAAGGAAGGGAAATCTCTGGGCTCTCTCAAAAACCAACTCCTGCAAGATTCTGGCTTTCCAAAATTATTAAATCAAATGTTTAACTCTGTTAGAAATTGAATGCTTGTGTTCCCCACACCCAAATTCATGTGTTGAAAGCCTGACCGACCAATGGCATGGTGTATGGAGGTCTTTGGGAGGTAATTAGGTCCTGAGGGCAGGGTCTGGATTTGAATGAATTAGTGCCATTATAAATGGGACACCAGAGAGCTTGATTTTATGCTTTCACATACATTCACCAAGAAACCCATGTAGGGACTAGGGCATGCACCTCAGTGGTAGAGTATGTGCTCAGCACGTGCAAGGTGCTGGGTTCAATCCCTAGCAAAGAAAATAAAGGAGGGCAGGAGGAAAGGAGGGGAGGAAAGGCCATGTGAGGACATGGCAAGAAGGCAGCCATCTGCAAGCCCTCACCAGAAGCCAAACTGCTGGATCTTGGACTTTCCAGATCCAGAATTGTGAGAAAATAAATGTCTATCATTCAAGCTCCCAGTGTGGTATTTTGTGATGGCAGCCTGAACAGACTAAGACACTCACTTTCTAAACGTTTTTTTCAAATAGCTACAAGTAGATTTGTCAGAAAGAAAATAATGCTATTTGAAGGATATTTAAAATATTACATACTTCAAGGAAGATTAGGCCAAAGATGAATTCACTGTGATACTATCAGCCTTTCAATTTACTTAAGCACATATAGGACTTAGGGGATAGAGATGAATCTGACATATCCCTGGATATGAAGTTGACAGTTAAGTGAAGGAGATAGAAACAGTAGCATTGGCATTATAAGTTGTTCTGATGGAGGCAGTCACATGGGCTGTGAGAACACCTACCCCATGTGAGAACAGGAAGTTTGGAAGACTTCCTAAAAAAGGTGACATAAAGCTGAGTCTTAAAAGATGAGTAGGAAGTCCTTGGTGAGGTGAAGAAGTCAAGACACTCCAGGCAGAAGGAACAGTTATGGACACAGGTGTGGAGTAGGATAATCAGCTGATGGGAAAGGGAACTCTAAGAACTTTAGTGTTCCTGGAGCATAAATTCAGACAAGTGAGGTGGTCAATGGGAGGCCAGCAGGGCCAAGCCATGGAGGATTTGGAATGCTAGGCTAAGAAGTCTGGGCATTGCTCTGTAGCTCAGCAAAGGGTTTCTCAAAGTTACTGTGCAAGAATTGCCTCCAAACTGCATTTCCAGCAGGTGTTCCAGGGGTTCTGATGCAGGGCTCAACACATTTGGAGATATACTACTACAATAGTTGTGCTTTCAAAGCCAGCTGCAATAATACTTACCACCCCACATGTTCTTTGCAAGGTGACATTACCACTCACACATCAATAGATGGAGTCTATTAACCCCTTCAATGCAGAAAGAATGGGTTAAAGGTGATGTCATGCAGTTTTCAAGACTAAGCTATAAGGGATCTGAAATTTCCACTTTGGCTTTTGGGAATAATAGTTCTTGGAACTCAGCTACCATGTTGTAAGGAAGGTCAAGGAGCCACACAAAGTCCCACATAGAAAAGAACCAAACAAGCGAGCTGACAATCCCAGCTGAGTTCCCCAACCACCTTGGCTAGTAGCCAGCACCAACAGTCATGTTAGTGAAGTCATTTGAGGCCTTCCAGCCATCCTGGTGGCTTACCCAATACCATGTGAACTTGGATAACCATTCAGTTGGTCCAAAGATTTTTGAGATATAATAATTTGGTTTTTTAAAGCCAATAATTAGGTTTGGGAATATTTTTGTGCAGTAACACCCAATTGAGCCTAGAGAAGCAATCTTTCACCTGTTTATCTTAGTTCTCTTCCCCATTAAGCTGAGAATCCATGTATGAGTCATAGCTATCCTCTAAGAAGTGCGCTCTGCACTATTAGGTCAGAAGCACTTATGGGTCTGAGATTTTTCCCTACTAGAAAGCTAAAATTTTAGTTGGTCACCATGCTTTAATGGAAAACATGAGCTCTCTGGGTGAGAAACAAAGATGGTTTATTATTCACAGCAAAAGATGCAGCTACAGCTGGGCATGGTGGTGGCACTGCATGCCTATGATCCCAGTGACTTAGTAGGCTGAGACAAGAGAATTGCAAGTTCAAAGCTGGCTTCAGCAATTTAGTGAGGCCCTGAGCTACTTAGCAAGACCATATCTCAAAATAAAATATGAAAAGAATTGGGGATACAGCTCAGTGCTTAAGTGCCTCTGGTTCAATCCTGGTACTGCCCCCCTAAAAATGCAGCCAGAACAATATCTTTGATCTGCACACCGAGTCCCAGTCTCCCCAAGGTAACATGCTGTTTTGTAATGTAACCTTGCCACTCTCACATCAAGAGGTGTTATTTATTTTCCATCCTTCTGAATGTAGGCTGGTCCCATAACTCCTTTTCTCAAATCATGGACCAGATGGTATCTGTACCTGTATCACAGGAGGGGGCCACAAATCTAGGAAACTCTGATCTTGCATTGGGCTGCTAGTGACCTGTCCATTCTCCTCTCCAAAGAGAGCAACTATTGATTACCTTGGACTGTAAGCAAATATCTGAGGGAGAGAAGGAGAGGTATTTACTTTTACTGCCCTGAACTGGCTTCAGGGAAGGAGATGTCTTTAAGGACTACTGTCTTTGAATGTTTCCTCATACCAACTCTCTTAACTTGACTTTCTTAACTTGATTGCATTCACTCAGAGGAATCTGACCATGCAGAATTCTGCAATAATTATGGAGAAGTTTCTCCCAACACATATGGCCCCCTTCTGCCTCTTGAGGTCCCCATGAGGACTTACTCATGGTTGTTGGGCTGATCACCCTGCATTCCCAACAAGCACTCTAAGGGAGCTGGCATGCGGCTCCCAGATGTCCACCTGGAACTGGAGTTGTATGGTGGGAGGCAAGGTGAGGGGTGAATTCTTATACTGGTGCTCACCAGGCTATGGTCAAGATCTCATTTGTGCTCCCAGCTTCAATCTGCAGTTCCTTCTAGGGAAGTGGGAAATGTTTTTGAACACATATTGCATGTTTATGAAATGTTTAGGCAGTATACTGTAGAATGCAGTAGTTTTCAAAAGTACATGTATAAAAATGACTTTGGGTACCTTTAATATGCAGATTTATGAATCGCACTACAGAAAATCTGAAGATTTAATTGCTTGGTGAGGTAGGTGCTGAGAATCCACACTTACAGAGTAACTCAAGTGATTCTGACATGCATGATCTGAAAACCACACTTTGAGAAACCCTGTTAGTGGCGACAAGGAGCTGCAGATAATCTTGGAGAGGAACGAACTTATCACTCTGGAATGATAAATGGGGTTGCATGATGTAAGATGAATTGGAAAGGGCAAATGTAGCAGTGCAAAGTTACCCTTAGGAAGTTTTTGTAATCCAAAGAAGAAGTGATGTGTGAGGGCCAGATTTTCGGCAGGCCTCATTAACTCATAGAGTATTGGACAGCAAAAAAGGGAGGAAGAGAGAGGGCAAGATGAGTTCAGTTGACACTGAGGATTCACACTTAGATAACTGGATAAAAGGAGATATCAATCCCTAAGATGAGGAATCCAGAATATAAGCACGTGGAAGAGATGAGTAAATAGGATGAATTAATTGTGAACATGTTGAGTTGGAACCATCCGAAGTCTCCACTCATATAGTACCCTTGTGTGCATTAGAATAAGATCACACTTGACTTCTTTTTGTCATAAAATTGTCATAATATATCTATTTTCTTAGAACTCACACTTGACTGTGAGAAATTGATGTAGTAATAGATCTAGAAATTTATGAGGATGTCACTGAGAATGGTCCTTGTCTTAGTCTGTTTGTGCTGCTATAATAAAATACCATAGACTGGGTAATTTATAAATAGTAGAAATTTATTTCTCACAGTTTTGGAGACTGGGAAGTTTATGATCAAGGTCCCTATTAGTGAGGGCCCAGCTTCTCTGCTTCCAGGGTGTGGAGATTAATTGAGAGAGTTTTTTTAAGGAACTGGCTTGTTGGATTTTGGTGGCTAACAAGTCTGGAACATGCAGGAGTTGATCTTTCAGTCTTGATTCTGAAGACAGTCTAGAATTCCTTTCTGTTTGGGGTACCTTGATCTTTTCTCTTTTTGTTTTGTTTTGATGTGCTGGAGATTGAACCCATGGCCTCTGGCATGCTAGATAAGTGCCTTATCACTGGGCTACATCCCCAGCCCAGTGTTTCCTCTTAATGACTTCCTCAGTTTGGATGAGGCCCATTCACATTATGGAGGGTAATCTGCTATACATAAAGTCTACTGACTTAAATTTTAAATAAGTTCACTGCCGTGATTTAAATGCATCCCCCAAAAAGTCTGTTTTGGGAAACTTAATCCCCAGTGCAACAGTATTATGAAGTGTGGCCTAATGGGAGACATTTCGGTTATTAGGGCTCAACCCTCATGGATGAATTAATATCATTATCATGAGAATGGGAAATTTTTAAAAAGATGAGTTTAGCCCCTTTTCCTCTCTCTCTCTCTCTCTCTCTCTCTCTCTCGTTCTTCTACCTTCTGACATGTTATGGCATAAGCTTAAGGGCTCTGCCAAACGTAAGTCCATCAATCTTGGACTTCCTGGTCTCTAAAATCATGATCCAATAAATGTCTGTTCATTATAAATTACCCAGTTTGGGGCATTTTGTTATAGTGTCACAAGTGAACTAAGACAATCATCTAAAAATGCCTTCAAAACAACATCTAGACTGGTGTTTGATCAAACAACTGGGCACTAATGGCCTAGCTAAATTGACATATAAATTAAGTATCACAGCACCCAAGGGTCCTTTGGTGAATTGGAATTCTCAATGATACTTCAAATAAGTACAACTACTTAAATTGAGGTATTAAAATGGTGCCTCCATCAGCTACATAGAAAACAACATAGATGACTTAAATTTGTCTTCCAAAGTTTTCTGGAAGGTTCTTGGCTACAGGTTCAATTACTGGCAAGGATGAAGGATGGTTTGAGAGGATATTGCCATCACTCCCCATCATCTCCATCACCTATCTTTCCTTGACATTGAAATGACCATATCTTCAGTCTGCTAGAGGGTTACACACACCCACCATGCACCGTGGGCAACTTGCAACCAACGACTGACAAGGAAGAACAATCTCCTGCTCCAAGCAAAACCAACTGTGTGGTGGATTCCCGTTCCACAGCTCCTCTTAGGATCAGGCCAAAGCATAACTCCTGCTGTCACCAGGTCCTAGGCCAGTTCCTTCCTCTCCTCTTCTGTTGCCTCATTCCTTGTTTCCTGTGTCCTCAATCCCTGACTGGGTCTTACTGTTTAGATGAAAGGTGTCCCCCAGAAGCTTGATATGTGAGATGATGCAAAAGGCTGAGAGCTGAAATGATTGGGTTATGAGAACCTTAATACAATCAGCGCATTAATCCCCTGACAGGGAGAATGTGTGTGGTAACTGTAGGCTGGTAGGGTGTAGCTGGAGGAGGCGGCTCCTGGGAGGTGTGTCTTTGGGGTACATATTTTCCGTCTGGTGAGTGGAACTCTCTTTCTCTGCTTCTTGATCATCATGTGAGCCACTTTCCTCCGCCACACTCTTCCACCACAATGTTCTGCCTCACCTCTAGCCCCAAGGAAAGGAACCAGCCTTCTATGGACTGAGACCTCTGAAGCTCTGAGCACCTGAATAAACTTTTCCTCTAAAATTGTTTTTTTTAAGGTCTTTTAGTCACAGTAGTGGAAAAGCTGACTAAAATATTGGGTCTCTGCATCTAGGGAACCTGATCAAAGACAAACGTTAGCTGTTAGTGGCTTTTAGAGCTGCAATGCCTCTTGACGACCACCTGGCTCAAACGTTTAACTTCACCTCAGAGAGGAAAGGTTAATATTGGAGAAGTACCTATAGCCATGCCCTAGGTCTCACGACCTAGGTCTCAGCTCTGTGTTTCTTGCACTTCCTACTATCCACTAATGTGCCTCATTTTGAATAGAGTGCTAGAAAATACTCATAGAAATAAAAATACGAAGCCCTAAGGAAGTTCTAATTCAAGGAAATAAAACTGCAAAAATAAATTCAAATTTCAAGATCTCTTATTTCTTTCAATTCCTCCCCTCCACACCTCCTCTTGTTCTTTCCTTTTTCTCTTCAAGCAACTACTCTACCACTGAGTTATACTCCTGACTTCTGAACTTCTTGCCATCAACATAGCATTATTTTATGAAAATTTAGTACTGTAGCATTTTTATTTTTAATAAGTAGAAATTTATGCATTCCTTCACTTAAATGTTATTGAATGACAGTATTTGCCAGGCACTGTATTAGACTTGGTGGGCATACACAGATTACACGTTTTAAACTGGACAGAAATGGAGCTTCAGGAAATCCAGACAATTAGGTTTGGGACTCATCAAGACCCCTACCAATGATAGAAAGCCACACTGGTTTTACTGTATCAGGAATAGATGTTTTTCTTAGAACCACCAATTTAATTTGTATCTTGGGGAACACTGAATTATGTAACCAATATCATCTGTGCTTTGCTGAAAGCTTCAGAGACAAATACATGGCACATTACTGGGAGGCCTGCAGAGTCTTGAAGCATAGATTCTATCTGATTACCTCATCTATTTTTCCTACTTTCATCTTCCTGTTTCACTGATTAATGCGTGCATTGCTATCTTGTTTTTATTTTGTAAGTTTTCTGAAATTATTTTCTATAATTATTTTGGAGATTGCATATAAAGAAATAAAAATCAAAGCTACAGTCTCTGTTTTTCTTTCCAAATCAGGAAAAACTCTGTTCTAAGATACGAGACACTGATCTCTTACATACACTGTACAAATCCCATGCCACTATTCAGTTCTCAGTTAATCAAGTGTCGCAAAGATACAAATTATCTTATAATAATTTGTGATCAGTCTTGGAATGTTTTATTTTTTCAAGAGAGAGAGGGGGTAGAAGGAAAAAGAGAAACAGAGAATCAACTTTATTTTTCCTCTGGCTGTGGTTTTTCTGACACCTAGTTGTGTATGTGGTACTGGGATTTGAACCTGGATCCTAGTGCATGTCAGGCAAGTGCCGTAACTGCCGAGCCACCACTCCAGCCCCTTGGAATGTTTTTAATTCAGGAGATGGACACCCATCAAGTTGTACAGTTTTATTAGATTCTTTTATGCTTTGTCTTACATTCTGGTAATATAATAGATTATTGGTTTCTACTGCAACCACGACTTCCTCCTCTCAAACATTCCACAAAGAAAAGATGATTTAAAATGATTACAAGACTAAGTAGTCTGTATCAGTCAGGGCTCAATCAGGAGACAGAGGAGTGAGAATATGCAATCTTTGTCTTTCTGTGCTTGGTTCATCTCATTTAATATCCTCCAGTGCCTTCCATGTTGCCACAAATGATAGGATTTCATCCTTTCTATGGCAGAATAATATTCCACTGTGTGTATATATATATATATATATATATACTGCATTTTCTGTTGGTGTATATTTATTATACAGAATTCTGTGGTTTGCTTGGCATTTTGATATATGTATATAAAATCAATTTCACTCCCCAAAACCTCCCCTTACCCTTCCCTCCTCCCGCCCCCTGCTCCTCATCTGCCTCCTTGGTCTCCCATTGCTTTCATGATACCCTTTTCCCCACTAGCTTTCACATGTGCCAGAAAACATACAATGTTTCTTTTTGTGAGTCAGGCTCACTTTGCTTAGCATGATGTTCTCTAGTTCCATCCATTTTCCTACAAATGACATAATTTTTTTAAGAGAGAGGGACATGGAGAGTGAGAGAGAGAGAAAGAGAGAATCAATTTTTATTTATTTTTTTCATCTGGCCTGTGTTTCTCCAACAGTTAGTTGCGTATGTGGTGCTGGGTTTCAAACCTGTGTCCTTGCACACGCCTTTCAAGTGCTATAACTTTGTTTTTGTTTTTTTTTAAAGAGAGAAGGACAGTGAGAGAGAGAGAGACAGAGAGAGACAGAGGATCAATTTTATTGAGTTTTTCACATGGCCCTTGATGCTCCAACACTTAGTTGTGTATGTGGGTGCTGGGATTTGAACCCGTGTACTCACACATGCTGGGAAAGTGCTATAACCACCAAGCCACCGCTCCAGCCCCAATTTTGTTCTTTTCAATGGCTGAATAGAACTCCATTATACCTGTATACCATATTTTCTTTATCCATTCTTCTGTTGATGAGCACTTGCACTGGTTCCAAATTTGGATATTGTGAATTGTGTTGTGATAAACATAGGTTTGCACATATCTATAAACTGTGCTGTCTTTAATTATTTTGGATAAATACCCAGCAGGGGTATAGCTAGATCATATGGTAGTTCTATTTTTTTAAGGAACCTCCATTCTGAGTTCCATAGTGGCAGTACTAATTTCCATTCCCACCAACAGTGTGTAAGTGTTCCTTTTCCCCCTCATCCTCGCCAGCATTTATTGTTATTTGTATTCATGATGGTTGCCATTGTGACTGGAGTGAGATGGAATAATAATCTGGTTTATGATTTTCATTTCCCTGCTGGCTAAAGATGTTGAACAGTTTTTCACATAATTTTTACCAATTGTACTTCTTTTGCCAGATGCCTGATCAGGTTGTTTGCCCATTTATTGACTGGAGTATTTGTTTGTTCTGCTTTTTTTTTTAAGTTCTTTACAAATTCTGTATATCAATTCTCTGTAAAAAGAGCAGCCGGCAAAGATTTTCTCCCATCTGGAAGACTCTTCCTTTACTCTGTTCACTGTTTCTTTTGCTGTGCAGAAACTTCTTAATTTGATGCAATCCAATTTGTTGTTTCTTACTGTTATTTCCTGAGCTCTTGGAATCCTATTCAAGAAGTCAATGCCTGCAGCTATACCTTGAAGTATTTCCCCTATATTTTCTTCTAACAATTGTAAAGTGTCTGGTCTTATACCTAGATCTTTGATCCATTTTCAGTTGAATTTTGTACAGGTGTACCACATTTTTGTCCGTCCGTTGATGGGCATCTTTGTGGATTCCATGAACCTGTGCATGGAGGAACCAACACAGATATATGATATTTGAGGAGATGGAAGTGCTAATTATTCAGATTTGATCATTACACAGCATATACATGCTTTGACTGATAATACTGTACTCCATAAGTAAGTATGAATAGTACATGTCTAATTTTTTCTTTTTACAAAAGGGACAGAAATTACATAGTCATTTGAACAGGGTAAGTTAAATTAGATGAAGGTTTACTCAGATGAAGTATTAGTAGAGGATTAGAATAACAAGAATTTGAAAGGTAAGAAGTAAAGAGAATTCTTAAGAATACAGCAATAGTGATTGAGGGAGAAGCTACTACCCCTGGGGTTCAGATAGAGTGAGCAAAAAAGTCTCCTCCTAGCCCCAAGCCCAAGGGCTGGAATTCTGTGGCTTGCTGGAGGGTGAATTGCTGAGATACCTGTGCTGGTGGGACTGTGGGAAATCTGCCCTCTGATTTGCTAAAAGGAGTCATCCTTGGGAGGTGTTGACCTAGGGGGTGGCAGGGAAGGATATTCGCAGAAAGGTGCCTCATTTGTGGCCCACTACTGGAGATTGTCAGAGGAGATGGCAGGGTAAGCTGCTGGCCAGTGGGTGCTGCTGGCTGCTGCATGCTGTAGGAGTGGAGAGCTGGAGAAACCATCCTCTGCAGCAGCCAGGTGCTGGTGAAAGCCTCATCATGCAAGAGCTTAGTGGAGGAGAAACTAAGTTGCATCCTGCAATGTTTTAGTAGGTTTTATTGTTGTTTGGGTCTGGTAAGGCCAACGGATCATGAGACCATGGCCATTAAAGACACCTGATTATGTTCAGAGATTCCTTGAGAAACAGATCTACTGCACTACTTGGGAACCACCAGGGGAAGCACTGGGTTCAGTCAGAAAGAAGAAAAGAGAACTGTGGGCAAGAGCCTTTATTGTGGTTTC
>PVKS010042305.1:0-15506 GCA_004027875.1 Aplodontia rufa
TACTAATGATTTAGAGCACTTTCTCATGTATTCATTGGCTTGATCAATGTCCTCTGGTGAGAAGTCTCTGTTTAGCTCTTTGGCCCATTTATCAATTGGGCTGTTGGTGATTTTGTAGCTGACATTTTTGAGTATTTTATAAATTCTGGATATGAGACCCTTGTCTGAGAAATCATAGTTCATGATACTCTCCATTTCTGTAGGAAACCTCTTGACTCTTTTTTTTACAAATAGTTGCTGTTATTTATTGATTTGGGCAGTTTGAATAAATCCTGATCAGCTATTCTTGTTATAATCTCCCAGGGGTTTTTTCAGGCTCTTTGCAAATTTGTGCAGGTGCCTGATAGTTTGCAAAAACCCGTCAGGTTTATTCCATGTGGAGTATTATAATTGATCTGTTGGTAAGTCTAGCTAGTTTGTTAGTGTTAGTTAAGAGGCCCAAACTCCATACAAGTTACCAAATCAGTTTATTTTCCAAGAAAATCACAACTTATTAGAATAATGCTATTTTTGAAGTATATAATGAGATTTGGGTAGAGGTTTCTATGATTTCTTATTCCATGTTCTGTCTCAAATAAATTTAAGTTTCATCTGGATTAAACATTATTATATGTATAAACAAAATAGAAAACCTAGGCTAAATTAGGTAACGTACCCAGGTCTAACAGTCAAGCCTCCCTGGCCATTTAGTGTAGCATGCAAGCTTGGAACAGCACTTACCTCTTCTGCCTTGCCTGGAGACATAGTTTAAAATTTCCTTTCAAGTTCCTAGGAAACACCTAATGCCATGGATGCAACCTTTGTACTTCGATCCTGTTTTCTAAGAATTATTATTTTTCCCCACAATTTTATTTAGTCATCTCTTCTTTGATATTTATTTCTTCTTGTGTCCAGATGCAACTTTTCATATATGTATTCTTTATTTAAAATTACATCAGAGTTGTAGATTTACCTGTATTTTGAGGCAGGGAATTTTGACTTTGTTGTAGTGAGCTGATACTTCACCACTCCTTTTTTTTAATTAGCTTGGATTATTTATTTGAAAAACTTGGAGTAACAGAATTATACTTCTTTTAAAGTACACTATGATTTAAACTGCCCTCTGATTCAGAGCAGCATGTTGTGTTACAAACTCTGATTTGTGATCATTTATCCTTCCTGTTGTACATGTGCAGCCTTTGAATGAGGATAATAGCCAAGAAAATGAAAAAGGCATTTTCTGGGGATTGGCATTCATGATGTCTCCAAACCAAATCATCTCAGAATTGGAATAATGATTATTCATAGTTTAAAAAGTTCAACACTGGTGAGAATGTAGGAAATGTTTAGCATAAACATTTTTATGCTCATAATTTTACTGTGTGAGGTTGAGAATCTGGAAAAGTACACAAGATCCAAAGGATTTTTTTAAAAATTCAGTTCTAACCAATTTATTACTCCATTTTAGTTGTACATGATATAATTTATCATTACATACTTGTATGTGCATGTAATATAACAATATGATTTGGCTACTATCACTAGTTAGCACTTCCCCCAACATCCCACTATCACACCCCTTGTTCCCTTCCCTATACTGTTCTTTGTTTAATCTTTTATTGGTACTTTTTAGTTATACTTGAAAATAGAATATACTTTTTTTAAAAATGAAAGAGCAAGAAGGAGGGAGAGAAAAAGAAAATAAAGTTTATTCATTTTTTCATCTGGCTTTTGTTTCTCCAACACTTAGTTATGTTTGTGATCCTGGATATTGAACCTGGCTGTTTGTGCATAGCAGGCATGCACTCCAACCACTGAGCCACCACCACTGTCCTAATATAATACACTCTTTGTTTGTTTATTTGAAGAATGAATGAAGATGTAGGATAAAAAGAATTTTGAAAAAATTTTGTTGGGATTTTTTGATGGTAGAATCATTACAAATCATTTTGAATGTATTCTAAGTAGTGTTCTTGCCTTGCATATGAAGGTATTAAAGAAAATAGCAGAGTAACAACCTATCCTGAAATAATGTGTCATTACATTATTTTGTGAAGAGGGTGATTTTCCAGCTGGTGGTCTGATGCAAAGGAAGCATGGTGACAGTTTAAGTGAAATACAGGAGGATGCACAAGTTTAAAATTTAGGCCTTGTGGACTGTGGGTCTCTAATGATATAGCCTGAAATGTATCATATATGATATACCACAAAAACCCTTCCTTAAACCACAAATCTTTACTTATGTAGAAAAGCAATGGGTTGGATCTGTACCGCAGTCACTAATTTTAGACCCCTGGTTTCAGTGCTGCTAATGCCCTAAATCTTTACAAAATTTTCCTGAATTTATATCATTCTCCTTTATGCAGATATTTTAGAATGTACCACAGTGGATTATTCCACAGTGATTTCATGTAACATGCACAGATTTCATTCAGTTTATGAACTAAAGTTAGTTTCTCCGTTTCTTGCCATTATTCCTGTTGTAGAATTCAAAAGTTTCATACATGTTAACAGTTGGTAGATTTGTCTAGTATGAAATATCCAGAAGTAGGTGAATTTTATCAAAGAAGAAATACTGGCCTTAAAATCTTTAGTCTTATAGTAGTCATTATTTAGAAGCAGGGGCCAAAGAATGAAAAGTCTATGTCATATGTAACTCAGAAATTTCAAGACATTTTTAGCTTAGTTTATAATTTCATGAATTTATTAATACCTTTGTTGAGTATATTCTCATTGACTCATGAGTGTCATAAACATACTTTACAGTGTATTAAGTGCAATTAATATTCATTGTGAAAGAAAACCTGCACATAAGACTAATTAATTCATCTTCAATATTGCCACTTAGTTTTGATGCCCTTGAGAGAAATGTCTGTATTTAGAGATTCAAATTTATTTTCTTTTCATTCTTTTTCATTTTTGTGTTGAACATGCTAGGGCCTCCACCAATGAATTACTGCCACATCCTGGCTTTCACTCTTGAACTCACTTCTGCAATTTTCCTTTCCACCCTCCCTTCCAAAATGGATTTTCTAACATTCCACAGATTTTTAACTTGACCAAATCTTGATATAATTTCTTTGACCTCACTTGACCTGACCAATTGGAGAACTGCTCAGAAACACTTTCTTCCCTTGTTCTTAAGGTTATCATTCCTTACTGGGTTTTCCTCTACCTTCCTTTTCCATCCCTTTCTGTCTACTTTGCTTGTTTCTCCCTATCTCCTTCAGTTACAAATGGAGGATCACAGGGCTCAGTCCTTTGAATGTTTTCTCATGACATTTAATTGCATATTTCTACTAAATATTTTCTAGATTTTTTCCTCCAGTCCTTATCTCTCCCTAACTTGAGACCTATATCTCAAACCACATGCTTCACATTTGTCTTTGATGTGACAGTGTGTGTCAGAAAGCCAACAGGTGCAAATGGAGCGCTAGAGGTTTTTCCTCATGTTTATTCCTCATTTCTATTTGAGTTAGGGCCACTTTTCCAATTTCCCTTCCAAAATACCCTGGCTTTCTGTTTTACTCTTTTGTCTCTCTTATACTTCACTTCTGATCTGTTAGCATATCTTCTTAGGTCTACTGTCAAAATATCTCTAGAATCTAATAACATATTCCTTGTGCTGGCTAACTTTTTCTGCTGTCTAGGTTAGTATCACAGACTGTTGATTTTTCTTTTTGTCAGTAGCATTTATTTAACTCAGGAGTGATCTTCTCCTGAGGTATATGTCCAGTCTTGTTCATTTCATTTTGGGGAAGGAGATTTATCATGGATGGCCTGGAACATTAGATCCTCCTGCCAGAGATTACTAATGTGCTAGCAATAGAGGAGTTTGACACCATGCCTGACTGGGTTAAATGATCTTCTTTCATTGAACAATTTACAGAAAATTAAATAAAGATACTTTAAAAGTCACATTTTACCCTCAAATTATTTTCTTGATTTCTTCTCTAAATTAAACACTGTTATATTTACATACAAAGTATTGCCCAAGTCTAATTAATGATCCCATGTGGAAGAATGACTGAGTATAGTCAAATAGCTCCAGCTTTCACATATACCATCCAATTTTAGTATAGCATTCACTACTTCTTACTTTGTTCCAAGCCTAAACTTTGTTCTATAATCACATTGAAGTTATATTATTTTCCCCTAGTGATACTACTGTTTGATATTCCATCTTTTCTGTATAAACCCTTGCTTGTGTTCAGATATGCCTTTTCATATGTGGTGTCTTATGTCAGATTGTATATGAAATGCAATTTTCTTTGTGTTTGAGGATGGGAATATCCATTTTCTTGTAGTGAGCTGATACTTTATATCTGTTTTTTAAATTTTGTTTTCTAAAACATGAGTGAAGATGCAAAAGAGTTGGAGTCTTACCAAGATTGTGATTACATTCTCCCTTGGTGTAATATTATAAAACTTTGTTTTTCATGTATTTGAAATTAGTGATCCAGCCTTACTTATGATGAAATCACAGAAAACTGAAAAGGAACAGTTGACTCCCCAACAGGGTGTGATTATACCATTGTGTGAAAAGGCTGATCCTAGAGCTGATGGTCTGATACAAGAGAAGCAATATTGCAGTTTAAGTGAACCACAACAGGAGACACCAAGGTAAAATTGCTCCATTCTTTATTTCCATGTGAAGGAATATTAGAAACAAGGACTCTTTTAGGAAATAAAGCTGAATAGTATTGTCTGACAATGAGCATGAGAATACTCAAGTATATCAATGGTGCTGATAGTGTAATGAATTTGACAATAACTAATACTTCACAGAAGCACCATCAATATATGATTTTTACAGATGCCTGAGGATCATGAATAAGTGTAGATAGATCCATAGAGAATTTTCACTGGGAATGCAATAAAAATTGGTTATTAACTGAAGAAAAATGTGGATTTAAAAGATTTTCTTTTCTTTACAATCAGATGATTTTTCTAATATGTTGAAAAGATCCAGCAGTGATATATTTATTCAATTTAATTTTGTTTCTTCAAGTTTCAGAAAGCTTGATCATTTTCTTGGAGTATTTCAGGTACAGTAGCTGTCCTTAGAACTTGTGTTCATTCACATTTTCCTTGTAAACGTTTGTCATTCAATCATTGCAGAATGATTTCCCAAATTGCCTTAATATAAAGGCTTTTTCACTTAAATATCTGCAAGATTCAGAAATCACTGTTTTCTCATAATAAGCATAAATTAAATAGCAACATGAATTTTTTCCTTTTTGAAATCATATACAATATTTGGAGATCAATATGAATTTCACAGTGTTTTGTGAAACTCAAGTTGTAGAACTAGAATTTATGTGCCTAAAATCTTGCTCTTCCAATAATCCTGTACATGGCATAGTGCAAGTTAGTCATCTTTTGTTGCCTAATTCTTGCGAGTCAATCCAGGAAGGCTGGGGTGAAATGGTTGAGTAAGGAGAAGCTTAACTCAATCAGTGAGTAAATCCCCAAATGGGGTTAAATGGTAACTTAAGGCTGGTAGGTTGTGACAGGAAGAGGTAGATTTTGGAGGTGTTCCATGGGGGTATATGTTTTAGGTGGCTTGGAGATTCACTCTCTGCTATCTGGATCCATGCCTTCTGCCATGCTGCTCTGATTCAAATTGAGGCCCATAGAATGAAGCCAGGATCTACAGACTGGGACTTCTGAAACCATGAGCCCCTAATAAAGTATTTCCTCCTAAAATTGTTCTTGTCATGCCTGGCATCACAGTAGTGAAAATCTGACTAATTCAATGGCCAACAAATAAGTGAAAAAATATTCAGTATCATTAGTAATCAGGATGACAGTGGCCTATAATATCTGCTACTCAGGAACTTGAGGATCTCACATAAATTGGCAGACCCTGTCTCAACAATAATATTTGAAGCGGGCTGGAGATATGGATCAGGGCTACAGTCTTTGCCTAACTTTCTGCTAAAGATGAGATGAGATTCCATTCCACCCCAGTTTGGAGGGTTGCTGTAACAAATTGCTGGAGAGTCCCTGACGTAAGGATGAGCATACATCCTAGGTGACAATGTAGTTAGCACCCCATCATGGAATAGTGTGTGAAGGCTCCTTGGGAAACTAAAGTATGACATGTCCAGGAATATGTCCAGGGAAAATCAGCATAACAAAGGGCAGCCTCATTTATCATAAGGCTGTTCACAACTGCTAAGGTGTGGAAAATCCATCTGCTCATCAATGGTTCATGGAGGAGTGTTTAGCCACAAAGAGGAATCAGTCTTTCCACTTGCAGCAAATGGATAGAACTGGAGCACATCAAGTTAAAGTGGAATAAGTCAGACAGAAACACAAATACTACTTGGTCTCTATTCTGTGTTGAATACAAGAATGGTGGATCTAGATGCCAAATAGTAGTTATTGCAGACTGGAAGTGTGTGCCTGGAGGTGGAAAGAAATGCTGTGTTTGACCACAGCAGGCTTCATGAACCAGTGGAAACACCATGCTGAACACAATTTAAGAACTGTTAACTTAGTACAACTGTTGAAATTATCTGGAGACTTCAGTGCATAAGCAATCACTGTGTTTGTTTTGATGAGAGGCTTTGAGAATGTCTACAAGGTCCACTGGGCCTTGATTTACTCCTGACCACCTCTTCAGGGGCAGTTCATGTACAGTACCTTGTGTTGGGGTCACCTGTCCCAGAAACCTCATGATACTCAGATTCTGTGCCTCCTGCTCTCCCAGCACAAAGCCCTCTCTCCATCAAGCTGTCTCCAAACTACACTTCAACACTCACTTCAGAAGGATGCTTCAAAGAAGTCTTCCCTGTACACCTTCTGCACTGCCCTACAGTATGTGATATATCAGGCGTCCCTTCAATCCCATATTTCACTCTAATTTTTCTTTGCAGATTCTATAAGACTGCATATCAGTATTATTAGTTTGGTGCCAAGATTTATGGGCCTTTTGACACCCAAGGGCTCACTTGTGGAGAGCTTGGTGTCCAGCGTGGTCATGTTCAATAATGGTGTGGTCTTTAACAGGCAGGTCCTGAGGGGAAGTCCACCCATCAAGACACTGGCAGTCCAAGGAATAAAGTAGCGCCCTGGCACCTAGGGCCCTGGCCACTTCTCTTAAAAGGACTGTTGTACAAGATCAAGCATGGCCCCTTCAATGCTGACACCCAGTCACCATATGGTCTCTCACACATCCTTCTGTTCTGAGGCCAACCTCCCGGATTTGAACAGCCAAGAGGACCCTCACCAGAGGTTAAACTATGAGGCCTCCTGTATTTGGATTTTCAGCCTCCAGAAATGTGACCTAAAGTAACCTCATTCATTGATAAATTTCTTAGACTCATGCATTTTTATATGGATAAGAACAGACTCATATTCAGGTTACATATTGTATTGTAGAGTGGGTATATATTATCACTGGGGCAAAATCATTAAAAATTAATGAACAATCCATATTACTTCTTATATCTGCATACCAGTCAACAGTTACCTCATAATATAATTTCTAAACACTCAAAAGGTGGAGAGAGGCCATCTCAACAGGTATGCCACTTTGTCAGTTATGGCATGAGCCTTGGAATCCTGACATCATAATGCTAGTGACCCTGACTACTGTAGAAACCCAGACTTCAGAGATCAGTCTATAGTGGTCTGCCAAGTGCTATAGATTTGGCTTCTTTTCAGAACCCAAAAGTGAAAAAGACAGAGGCTAACAGCCATCAAGAATCTCTCCACTTGAGAGGCCACTGTGAAAGGTAGTCCTTAGCACCCTGTTGGATCATCCAAACAGACTGTTGATCCTAGAAATGGTCTAATTTTTTGGCTATGTAGACAATCTGATTCCCTACTTAAGCCTAGATTTCCCACACAGCTGCTGGTGTTCACAGTGCCAGTGCCTGGCATAGCCAAGCTGTCAAGTGTTGGTTGGATGTTCCTGGGGACACTCTAGGGGTTTGTGTGCCCTACTTAGGAGGTTTTATGTTCTACTGGGTTCAGTGTCTTTCTCATCATGACTACAGTTCTGCTAAAGTATGGCTGTCCCATGTGTGAGCAATGCCTTCTACATAGAAATTTTTGATGTTACCAGAGTTAGCTGGTCTTTTCTTCTTTTTGCTCTCTCCCTTTTACTTTTTTCCTTGTTTGTCTCTTTCTTATTTTCCCCTCTATTGTTGTACCAGAATTTGAAACTTGGGAAGTGTAACCACCAAGCCACAAGCCACATCCCTCCCCTTCTCTTTTTATTTAATGATTTTTTTGTTTGTTTGTTTTTAGGTCAGGCATCCCTTAGTTGCTCAGGGTCTTGTTATGTTGCTGAGGCTGGCTTTGAATTTGTAATTCTGTTGCCTCAGCCTCTGGTGTTGCTGGGATTACTGGTAGTTGTCACAATGCCTGGCTCCTTCAGTCTTGCTTATAAGGTCATTTTCAGAATCTGGGTGTTGATTCAGATGAGATGAGAATAAACTTTCCAGAATACTCATTTATCTAAATGTTATGGGGATGTGGAGACAAATTGTATGTACTTCCCAATACTTCTTGCATCTTGTATCACCATCTGGGGAATCAGCAGGCTTTTGATTCTTCTTTTTAAGAAGAATAGTGTTCACATATATGAACACTATCATATATGTGTGAATCTCCCCAAAGTATATCTTAAGAAGAAAAAATATTCATTAGAGAATAAGAAGTACATTTTGCAAGTATATGACATCAGAAATGAGGGAAATAAAAGCTTATTTTCCCTTCAGAAATGCAGTGCAATTCTTTGTCCAGTATGAAGTTCTTATGGGGAATGTACAATTTCAGGGTTCCTGTGGCATCTTAACAATTACCTCAACATGTATGAATTTTTAAATTATCATGGGGAACCTTGCTTGTGTTCCTGGGGAATATAGGAAAGGGGGCAGGGAAGGGAATAGAAAGGACATCAAGGAGACCAGAGACAGGTAGTATGGGGGAATCTAATCGGAGGGGAACCTCCAACCTCCAGAAGAAGCCCAATTAACTTAGGGCTTAAGTAGTGTGAAACATGGAACCATGGGGAATCCAAAAGGGGGAAACCAAGAGCTGGCACCAGTCTTGACTTATTCTGTCATTACACTTTTGTTCTTGATTGTTTGATGATGAATTCCTCCTAATTGTAAGACCATGTTTATCGAATAAAAATTTTAAAAAAATGCAAACACCATTCTCCAACCTCATTCCCCACTGCAAAATTGCTTTCTGATTTCCAGAGGTCATGCAATTGTGTCAACCACTAACTTTAAGGTCAAGAGCATCTGTATTATTTGCACAATCTTCTGCAACATGCCATGTTTGTGTTGTATCTTTGGGATTTGTTCTGCCTACTACAGTCTTCCTCCAAGTCCCCTACCATCATTCCATCAAAATGATTGTTGTGCTTTCCAAGTGACCTCCATGGTGTGAAGCACCATGGTCACCTTTAGACATCACCTGCATTTGGCCTGGCTGGAGCAATAGCCATGGTGATGTTCCCCAGGTGATTCTCTCCCCTTGCCCTTTTACTCTCCTCTGAGGCTTTGTGCTATGCTTGTTGCTGCTTTTTTGTCCCCATCTGTGAGAGTTAGCATATCCAGGGCTCTCTTCGTTTTCTTCTCCATCCCAGTTCCTATGGGCCCTCGTCTCTTCTGTTAGCTTGTAGAACTCTAACACAATGATCTCTGAAGCTATAGTCCACTGTTTGGTGATTTAAGGGTACAATAGCATGTGTCACCCTTGAAATGTGGCAACAAACCCTGTCCCATATTCGACCACTGATTGTGCTATGGTATTTTCTAGGCAGCAGGGACAGCCTGTTCCTGGACATGGAAGTCAACATGGGAAAAACCATGTCACTGGAGTACAACAGTGAGAGCTGTTGTTGATCAACCACCCTGTGAAACTCTGGAGAGGATGGAGAAGAAAACAGCAGCACCTCTTTCTGTTCAGGCAAAGGCTGATATTGTGTAACACATCTTAAGTATGCACCATGCATTATAAGCATCCCAAAATACATGCTCACTGACCTTGCTGTGAGCATATGTAGAAGGCATATTCTTTTGATTCATCAAATTTCTGGGTCCTCCATTTGTTCACCAAGAATTCATGAAGGTCCTTGCTCCATGCTGCACCTTATTCACAGAATGCCACTGTGAAATGTGTCAGACAGCGACCCTCTTTACTGGAGCACAGTCAGATGATAGGAACAAGATGATTAAAACTAGGTTTTCAAGCATTTTGGAATGAAGATTTTGGAGTCAGGATATTTGGATTAGTTATGCTTATCTTGTACATTGCAAACTTCTTTTCCAAGGATATTGAGTCCTTTATAATGTCTTCATACACATTGGAATGCTACATGTGTAGTTTTTTTCTCAATAGAATTGTAACCCTTGCTTCTTAATACATCAGCTCTTTGGCAATTAAGGTATGGATAGTATTAGATGTGATGAAGAGTTTGCAGAAAGCAAAAGCCTGCCCTTAGTTCCAATGTGTCTCAGGACTCACTGTCCCCAGTTGGAAACACTATGGGTTAGACAGACAATTGCAAATGTTGTTTTAGGTCAGAAGATGAAGATAACTGTTGACTTTGTGAAACTACACCCAGATATTTATGGCATTCAACATCACCCCAACTCCTAAGCATTTCTCCTATTTACAAATGGGGCATCACTGTGGCTTTTCCCATAATATTTAGGCTCCCTACTCCTTCCTCCACCCTTCTCATTTCTACATTGCCCCCTTCTTTATTCCTTCTGCAGCATTTCTATGAAATAGAGTCAGTGATTGAAGGTCAAGAATCAAGATGAATACCCCAGGACAATTCATGTGCATATAAAGTTATGCTGTATACTTGAAGAATTTCTAAGATCACATCTGGCTTTGGTGATGCAATGTCTTGAGATTTATCCTCACAACAGGGAACAACAAAATTAAGAGAAAGCCAGATGGCTGGAGGAACAGAAGAGGCTGTATGTGTGGAGATAGGGGAAGCTTACAGAGGAAGTAAAATTGTGGCTGCCAATTCTGGGATCACCTGAGTTGAGGTTGGGAGGTAGGTGCCTGGATCAAACTCTGTCACTACAGATTTGATAATTTACTAAACCTTTCTGTATAATGGGCTGGTAGGGACACCTGCTGTAGTTTTCTAGCATCAAACAAGTGCATCCACCAAAAGCACTTGGAAGATGGACAGCATGAGGTGGGTGCCCAGCAGGTGCCAGGGCGCTCTCACAGAACTCTCTGGCCCTAGCCATTAGTTGAAGCAAGGGAAAAATAGTCAAAATGACTGCTTCCAACTGATGCATGAAGAAATTCAGACAGAAATTTAAGTGTCTAGGTTCTTAGATGCCTACAGAAGAATAATTTAAGACTCTAAGAAGAAAGCAGTTGTGTTTGTATTTCCATTTCACCTTGTGTTTTAGGTATATATTATTATTTGAATTGTCCAGAATAGTGATTATCTGATAACTGAGTTTTATGAAAAATATACTCAAATACCAACATGCAGTTTTTCAGAAAAAGTAGCATCTGTGGGAAACAACTGAACCAAATTTTAAGAAAGGAAATTTAAAATAACCTGTGCTTCAGAAGTGTTAAATCTTAGAAAAGCTAAGGTTGAGATGTATTTTAAATTCATTTAATCCAAGCTTTCATAATTTTATATTGACTTCAGGGAAACATTATATTTTCATCAATCATGTCCTCCTCAATCATTGTGCAGGCCCTCAACCACTTTTTGAGTTAAGGAAGACATGGGGAATGGATGAACTAGTGCTTTTCTAGAGTGGCAGTGTGCTTGACATGCAGAATGGAATCCATTATTGGTACTCAGTGTACAGACTTTGTGAAGGTAGTTGCTGGCTGGCCTCTTGCAGAAAACCTATGCCTACCTGAGCCAGGTGTCCTGGCAGTCCTGGGAGGGACCAGCTCTACCTTGCTGAGTAGAGAGACTAGTGACAGGCACAGAAGCAGATTTTTGCCCTGGAGCAGGGGGTCACAGAACTCCCTGCTTCAGAATCCACCTCACGGATTTTCTGATTGTCCTTCTAGGCATAATGAGTTCTTTCAGATAAAAAACAAAATCCCACTGAGCACTGTGTGGGTGAGTGACTGTGTGGACTTGGGGGGAAAGCACAGACTTGCAGTGGGAAGTCTTTGCTCCTGGTTTGGCCCAGAGCCAAGTTTAAGGCCACCTCCCAGTAGGACATGGGGTAGCCCATAATCTCTGGGTCAGAAAAGTGTAACTTAAATATTTCATTCCACTTTTTCTTAGAAAGGAAAACATTTTAATGTGATTCTACATTAAGCCACGGGCACTTTCATGTCTGTAATGTCACTCTGTGGCCTTGCAATTTTGCAAAAGAGTTTTTTTTTCTTTCATACAGGTTGTGCAGATTGCTCCATAGCAGGACCACTGGATAAAGTCCTTGGGTTAGATGGGTCTTCAAAAGGCTCCAGTAGCCATGTGGGTGTGGGTGTCAGAGTAAGAGTAGGAGGAAGATTCCAGGCCTGTTCCTGCAATACTAGCTGCCCCTTGCAAGTGTGATTTAAAACTGCAAGAATAGTTTCTCTGCAGCAAATATTACTGAATAGGACAGATATGTTTGAAGAATTCCTGCTAGGATCACTAACACATTCCATGAGGAAGTGGTACTGAAAGATGGAAATGAATTCCTTGGGGGCTGTAATCCAGCCATAGCATCTGTATCACAATGGACAGCAACTCTGCTGTCATGAAGTCCATCTAAAGCCAAGGCTGGATTCCTGGGTGAATGGTGGGCTCTCAACACAGAGAGCTGTCTTTTTGATGTCAGGATTCATTGCCTTCAGATGTCATTGCCTCCAGATGTCATTGCCTCCAGATGTCATTGCCTCCCTGGACATCTGGAGTCCAAGCTCCTGGACAACAAGCACTCAGCAGCACCCTCCTGCTATGCCCACCTGCCACATGCCAAGAAACATGCTTGCTTTAGGTCATGAGGTTTGCTCAAAGAATCAAACACTGCTTATTAAAACTTGATTCACACTACTGCCTAATGAACGACATCTAATGGAGACAAGCTGAGAGCTTCTGGTCCTGAGAGTTCTGGGGCCTGTGCTGCAGCTGTGGTCTTGAGGACAGAATGTCCCAGCTGAGTGGTATGAGCATGCCCATCCTTCCCTAGGTCTTTTCCAGGCACATCAACCAAAGCCCTCGGTTCTCACCTTTTCACTTACTGTCCACGTGATAGGTGAATGGAAGCAGTTCAGACATGGCATACATGTCTCTATTCAGTAAGTTACGAGGAAATTATTCCTTATGCAGGGGCGAATTGTGGAAACCAAGTTTACCTCAGTTTGAGCCTTTGTGCAGCACCACCCAATGAGCAGTGCTTTTGCTTCTGCTGTTCTCTCTCTTCTGCAAGTTGGCTTGAGCTGTTGGAATTGGTACCCTGTCCTTGTACAGGCTGGAGACATGTGGGTATCCACTGTTGAGGTGAAAGAGGCCCCAAGAATGCAGAGAGGGTGAATGTGGCATGACTCCTGATAGAAGCACAAATGTCCCATGCCTTCAGAAAATTTGCCCCTTAGGTTGGAGGTTACCATGTGACTTTGCATTTCACCTCTTTATAGACCCACAAAGAAAGAGAAAAAACACTGACACAAAAATTTATGTACAAATATTCACAGTGGAATTATTCATATATCTGAAAATGGAAATGACCCAAATGTTTGTGAACTAATGAATGGCTAACAATGCAGTACGGTGGGGAGGGGGGAGTGGGGGCTAACAGTCACACAGCTTGCTTTGTGGACAATAAAAATGTTGTGGAAGAAGCTGATGTCAACAGATGATCAAACTCAGTGCAGTCACACTACTGTGCCTTTCGAGAGGTTTTCTTGATGCTCTCTCAGCTGTGCAAACTAGAGCTTAAAGCAGTTTAGTGGCTTGCACCACAAAATTGCAGTCAAGAGTTTAATTCCAAACCAACTTCCTTCCCACTCCAAGGTCTGGTTGCCATCACTGTGAGACCACCGTGGAAGAGCTGGGTCTACCAAAGTCATCACATCTATCTTTGCAGCCACTTGTTGGCTGCTGAACTTGGTACTTGGGATGACAGTCATAAAATGCAAGTGCAGATATTTGATGTAGTTGATTTCTGCATTTTTTATACTGCAGTTCTTCAGACAAAAAGGAGCAGTGGAAGTCTGTCCTGGAAAGGCATCTGTCAGTGCACTTGCATTCAATCTTTAGTTGGTACTCAATGGATGAATGTCTCCAGGAGCCTGCATATAATATGACCTCCATCTTCTCACTGGAAATTACTAGATTGTCTTCAAATGTCTTCTGACTGTAATGTATGTCCACTTCTCCTGGAAACCTGATCTACAATTTACAAGCACTTATGTCTAAGGAAGGTCTATTACCACTCTACTCTCTCCCTTCCTTCCACCCTGTAGATTGGAGCCAGCCTTACTGTTGAAGGTCACATTAGATTCCCTAAAAGCAGATGACTCCACCAAGCCGGGTCAAAGAAACTGCAGCTTATACTCTTGGCTCCAAGAAGGTGCTGGTCTTTCCTGTGAGACTGGATCTGCTCCCAGATCACACAAGACATTTCACCTTGTCTTCTAGGACATGTATTTTTTTCTGAATTATTTTGCATATCTTCCAACCCACAATTGATTTTTCTAAGTCTATCAGTATACTTTTTATAATTTATTAATTTATTCTTTGCTCTATTTTCTTTTTTTTTTTGAACAAACTTACAAGATTTTAACAAAATAATATAAAATGAGTATATATTCTAGATATTGCAATTATCCCCAGGAGTGCCCCTCAATTACCCTCCCTTATCCCTCCCTTCCCCTTCCCACTATATCTCTAAAAAAAGTATTAGGTTGTAAAGCATTACATCTTATCTGGATTTAACTCATGCTACTAGACCAACTTTCTCATTGTCCAGGGTCTAGTCCCCACCTCCACAGATGAGTGGAGATAATCGACCCTTAGATCTTTGGTTTAAGCTGATTTTACTCATCATGATCTCTTCCATAGCCATCCATTTACCTTCGAAGGCTGCAATATCATTGTTTCTAATTGTTGTGTAATATTCCATGGTATAAATGTACCACAGTTTTTGGATCCATTCTTCCAGTGAGGGACATTGGGGCTAGCAATAATAAATTGTGCTGCTATGAATATTGATATTGCTGTGTCACTATAATGTGCAGATTCTAAGTCACCTGGAAAGATACCCAGGAGTGGAATAGCAGGATCATATGGTGGACTCATCCCTAGTTTTTTAAGGATTCTCCATATTGCTTTCCAGAGGGGCTGTACCAGTCTGCAGCTTCACCAACAGTGTGTTAGTGTGCCTATCTCTCCACAGCCCCTCCAGCATCTATTATTATTTTCTTCATCTTTGCCATTCTGACTGGTGTAAGGTATACTTATCAAACTCACAGAACACATATTGTAAATAATAACATAGACTGATTTGAAATAAACCACTATTGAATTCATCTCACTATATTTGGGTCATTCTTGGCTTTGA
>PVKS010042306.1:0-15504 GCA_004027875.1 Aplodontia rufa
TCTTGTACATACCATGAATTGTACTAATTATTTTTTAAGACTATAACCCCTTTTGATAGGCAAAGTGGTGCACTCTCTTAATCCAGTGATTTAGTAGCCTGAGACAGAAATATCATAAATTCCAAGTTAGCTTCAGCAATTTAGCAAGGCCCTAAGTAATATAATGATAAACTGTCTAAAAAAAAAAGAACGCTGGAAGTGGTAAACCATTCCCTAGTCAAATCCCCAAAAATAAAAAGAAATAAAATAATAATAGTATAACCATCTAGACTTCAGATTAATCTGTAGAAAATCTGATATTGGTCAATATTTCTTAACTGTAAAAAATATTTTTAGGTAAAGACAGGAAGGAGATTTTAGTCAAGTAAGAAGTTACAGAAGTGAACATATTCATTGAAGTGCTTAATAGACAGATTACAAAATATTTTAATTGTGGCTATTTTGCCCACTGCAAAACTGGAAGACTTAGGCTTTGAGAACTGACAGAAAGTGTTATAGACAAATTGTTTCTTATAAACAGTGAAGTAAATGTCAGCATGAATTGCAAATCTTTAAATAGAAAAAATTGATAAAATCTGGATTAGTAAGATGGATATAAAACTAGGATTTTGTAAAAACTGAAACTAAGAAATTCCTGAAATTTATTCTGACCAATTTGGAATTGTCATATAACACTACTTTTTCAATTAATTTTTCAAATAAGTGGTGTTGTTATTGTTTACAAACTTTAACATTAATATGCATTCCCAATATATTTGAAAAAATGGAAATACATATTACTCTGATTTGATTATTTCACATTATGCACATGTATCCATTTATTGTAACATTCCACATAACAATATGCAACTACAATGTCTCTGTAAAAATATTTCAATTCTCTAGTAATTTCATCTGTTTGATATATTTTTAATCCTACTCTAGAATTTCAATTGTTATATGCAATAATCCAGACTTTGCAATTATTGATTAACCAAATACACATAAAATACAATTTTGCAATTTAATCCAGTCCTCAATATCCACAATTTCATAGTACTTTATCTTTTAAGAAAAGCAGTACAATGCTTGTTGGTTTGTAAAATGTTAACTTTCATGCGTTTTACCTACAAACAAATACATTATGAAAATAATTACTAAATAGCAAAAATAATAATTTCAGAATAAACTGACAACTTGACATAAAAATATTATTGTATCATTGTTATGGGATTTATTAAGAAATAGTAAAATTTATGGTTAAAGATTTTGGACAGTTTTAAAAATGTGCATAAAAATCTACTGAATTAAATAATCTAAAACACTGAAAGACATCTTTAGGGGTTGCATCATAAGTGCTTTTGAAAAACATTTAAACAACAAGGTTATGAGACTCTCACTTCATGAATGGATTCATGACCTTATAAAGAAACTTCAGGGAATATCTAGTTCCTTTTCTCTTTCTATCCCTTATGTCTTCTTGGGACACCAAGATGGTACTATCTACAAAGAATGAACTTTCAGCAGACACCAAACTTGCTAGAGACTTGATCTTTGACTTCTCAAACTGCAGAAAGATAAAATTAAGTTTCAATTTATATCAACTACCAAATCTTAGCATTTTGTCATAGCAGCACAACTGGATTAAGACAGTGGTTTCCTAAGGTGTCCCATCTGGAGATGTTAAACTGGGTAACTCTGACTACATGTATCTACCTGTCATATGGAATCTAAAGCCAGGGAAACTAGATGATCTGGCTATCCTAAAGATAAATAAATTGTTCAGATTAATCAATTATTTAGAGTTCCATGTACAGACATTTTTATCATATGCAGTTGAGAATCCCTGAAAATAAGCAGACACAGGAAGAGATATTAAAAAAGTAATTACATTATATAGTTATGTTCAACAAAGAGATGTTACATAGTTTTAAATTTAAGATAAATCATATTAGTTATTTTCCACTACAAATTATAAAATGGTTAATGAAAATATTAAATTCAGAATATTTTTAAAAAACAGTTTCTTATTTTGACTCTCTTTTCAGTAATTTTACTCTGCATTTATGCATTTATAAAAGACAGATTAGTAACAGTAGTTAAGAACATTGTCTCTTGAGATAAACTTCTTGCACTTTGTCAGTATGAGTTATATGTCCTCAAGCAATATATTTATTATTTTTATGCTTTTGTATTCTCATTATTCAAACAGTATCTACCACATAGGTAGGTTATGTTAAATATATTAATTTAGATTACATGAATTAATTTATGCTATAAGTCATACACATAGTAAGTTTTCAATAACTGCCAGTTATTATTGATATTGTTACTTTCATATATTCCATGGCATAACATGTCATTTTAAAAATTTGTTATTATACATTTGAATTTTTTATCTTATTCAATATGATCAGATAATGACAGTGACTGCATAAAATTTTAAAATGCAGTCTTAAAACCCAGGATTTTCAAAACCTCATTAAAGTCAGAGGAAAATAATGCACTAATTATTTTAACTCACCTTTAAAAGCCCTTTTAATCTTATCAATATTTGTAGTTGCAAAAATCATGTGAAACCTAAGCAAGGAAGGAATGTGGTCACTTTGTGGAAAACCAATAGAAGGTCAAAGAAATTGAGATAGATGACCTACTGCTGAGCATGTATTATGTAAGCATTATTAAAAGGACAGGAAATAAATCACCACAGATACATAAAGTTAAAAAAAAAAGCTTACAATGTCCACAGCTTTACTTTTTTATATTTTCTTTTAAGAGAGAGAAGGACAGTGAGAGAAAGACAATCGATTTTATTTAGTATTTCATTTGATTTCCATTGCTCTGACACTTCAAGTACGTGGTGCTTGGGTTTGAACCCATGTCCTTGCACATGCCAGGCAAGCACTGTAACCTCTGAGCCACCACTCCAGCCCCCACAGCTTTACTTTCCAATGAAAATGAAAAGCAAACATTGAAACAAAGGACACATTTAATTGGGAGAGTCCTGTGATTTTTTTTAATAAAAGACAAAGGAGCCATATGCCAACATAATCATGCACATACAATAGTTACATTTTTCTCATGATATAAGAAAGGACAGAAGGGAGACCACAATGCATCCAAAAAAAAATCCCAGTGATTAACTATCGTTAATTATTGAAAACTGCTCAGATATTTGCTTTAGATCTGTGATTCTCAAACCTGAGTGCACATTAGAATCATTTTGGGACCTTTCTAAAAACAGTGCTATTAGGATCTATCCCTAGAGATACAAAATCAATTTGTTTGTGTAGTACATTGGCGTTGGTATTTCTTTTTAAAAGTTCTACAGGGGACTCTATTGTCCACACAGATTTGAAAAACACTGTGGTAGATTCATTTTCCTATCTAAGAAGAATATATATGGATATTTTTATTAATTCCTTGCCTTTAAATTTTCAACTCAGCATAAATGTCAGTCTAAATATTGATTAAGATACTTGTAAACAAATGTTCATAATGCAGTCATTTCCATCTTTTGCATAAAGTATTTCCATGTCTTTAAATATTGTTTAGGATAGGCTTTCTTAACCTTAGCATGAGAGATTTTTTGCTAAACTATTCTTCTTTGGGGGAGGAGGTCTGTGCATTGCATTGTAGTATATTTAGCAAAATATATATAACCAAAAAAGTTCAAAATTGTTACGTGTCCTTGGCTGAGAGCCACTACTTTGGAATTACTCCTGTCCCCTAACCAGGGCCTGAGTAATGAATTCTTGTTAATGATGATGGATTGAACGTCTATGTTTTCCTACACAGCTTCATAAAAACCTCAATAAAATGGCACAAAAAGTTTAATAAGGTGCAAAATAGCAGGGAAAATGCAGGCAGGATAAGTTGCAAACCTTTATATGAAGCAATTAGTCTCCCAAATCAAGTATTATAAACCTCCAGAAAAAGTGAGTTCATTGTGAACGGGTGGAAGCAAAAATACACTCCTTGCGGAAGAGTAAGGGGAGGTAGAGGGCAGAGGTCCAGGACTCAAAAGAAGGAGGTAAAATGACTGTTTAGTTACTAGAGAACATTTAGTCCTCTATTCCATAGATACCTAAGAATCATAGCAAACTGGTTTATGTTCGATGGCCAAGAATTTGGAGGATTCATCTATGGAGAAGATAACATGAAATAATTTACAAATACTAACAGATTGGTATTTTTCAAGAAGAGAATATTCCACCTTAGATACAAAATTTCCAGTCATCTTTATGATGCTTCACTCTTAAATTTAAATGGACAACGATGACCTTTCAGCTGAGCAGAAATTCTAAATTATAAAATGAGAAAGTTAAAGAAAATGCAAACAGCAGGAATTTTTTTTAAAAAACAATATATCTTGATATTTCAGGGATAAAGAAAATGAATAAACTAAATGATATGAAAAGTGATAACACAAAACATCTGCTAAAAATAAAGCTGCAATATGAAAATAAAATATATACAAAAATAAAGCTGACAATTTCTACTAGAAAGACAAATAAAAATACAAAGAAAATGGAAAGAGAGCATTAGAACAGTAGAAGATTAAGAAATTCCACATCTTTATATCAGAAATTCAAAAAAGAAAGAAAACAATTGATAGAGTACACTACCAAAACAAATAAAAATAATAATTCAAAGAAATGTCTCAGAATTAAAGGGCTGACTCAAAGTTGCAAAAAGCTATATCATGTCCTAAAATTTGGAAGCTATACCTTAAAATGTGACTGATCTTTCAAGAGTGATTCAATTTAAAGGAGATGGTTAGGATGGTTACTAATCTAATCTGACTAGTGTGTTGATAAGAAGAGGAAATTTGAACATAGGCAGGCACGCTGCGAAGCCAGTCATGGAGGCACATGCCTATAATTCCAGTGAACTGAAAGGCTGAGGCAGGAGGATCACAGGTTCAAAGCCACCCTCAGCCTCAGCAACTTAACAATGCTTTGTCTCAAAACACAAAATCAAAAACAAACAAACAAAAAAGAAAAACAGGAACATGCTCACATAAAGAAAGGAGGAGGTAGGGAGATGTCCATCTACAAGCCAAGGACAAAGACAAAGGGCTTAGAAGAGGCCAAATGTGAGTACCTTGATATTGGACTTTCAGTCTCCAGAACTATGAACAAAATAAATTTTCATTACTTAAGACACTATGTGAAATTTTGAAATGATAGCCCTACAAAATCATATATTAGAGGATAAAAAATAAAATTCTTACCAAATATATCATTGTGAAATTTCTACATACAAAGATCAGGTAAGGAATCACAAAACCTTCTAGATAAGTTACCCTTCACAAAAGCAATTCTGTAAACCAGAATGTACATAAGTAATGCTTAAAATTTCTGGGGGTAATTAATTCCAGCCTTGAGAACCTATACCAAACCATCCTATCAATTAAGGACGGAAGAAACTTCAAGTAATGTGCAGTTTCAATGTGTTTACCTGCAATAATTTCTTTTGAAAAACATTCTAAAATATACAGTCTATCAACATTTATAAGCTAGTCAAGGAATAAATGATATAAGATTGAGAACACTAGAGAGTCAGCCCAAGAAGGATATGAAGGGAATCATCAGGGTTTAGATGAACAGCTCAAAGAAGATCTAGGGTAGAAAGCTATGTTAATGAATAATGCTGAGAATGTTGAAAAATATTGATTTAAACTTTTAGAGTTTGAAAGCAAATTTATGATACAGATACAGAAGATGAAATGAATAAAAAGTTAAGCTTCTATTTTTATTTTTTGAGATGGAGGTCATACTATGTTATCTATGATGGTCTCAAACTTCTGAACTAAAGCAATCCTCCAATCTAAAGGTTCAGAACTTTAGGCAGGTGCTACCACACCTGGCTAAGGTTATCTTTAACTCTAACAATGCAAACTAAAATTAAGTTTCATAAGAAAGTAAATGTAGCTTTGTAAATTAAAGGGATTAATCAAGAATGACATTTAGATTAAAATAATAATGTATATTTTAGATAATAATTTTCATGTACTAACTCTTGAGAACTTGGGAACATGGGAAAAAGGGAAGTAGTTTCAGGAAGACATTCTGGTCAAGTAGAGGAAACATTATCCTCATTCATTCTAATAAGGCAATTGATAATATCTAAAATTAAATTGAGAACTCCCAGAATACCATATAAACATCCTATTCAAACGTGAAGAGATGATTATTAAAGAAATGTTAAAACAGCTCTGTATAAGAAACAATGTTCAGAAGTACAGAGTGTTAGAGCAGATGTTCTTTTTAATATTATTATATACTTATAAAAATTCTTATTTTTTAAAACTTTCTGCATTGGACATTTTAGCAAATAACAACTAATAATAATTTTAAAAAGGAATAACCAATAAGTCAGGTTACTCTGAGCCAAGTTAAGCTGGGATCTGAGCTACTTCTGTGTTCTATTCATTTCTACTGGAAGGACCACACCCTAGCCTCTGATTCAGTTATCCTTCACTAAGTGCTTTCCAGCACAATCAATATTGGGTTTCCAATAACTTTCATCACTCTATTCTCTTCTAGCATCCTTGAATCCTCTTTTCAAACAAACTAGATCTTTCATATTTTTTTTTGTATTAGGAATTTGACCAGTTTCTTCTTTTCCCCTTCCCATCATGGGAAACTAGGAATAGCATAGAAATTAATTTATTTGAATAAATTCATTTATTTGAATTGATGCCCAGGATTAGAACTGGGGGCATGTTTCTATGTGGCTTCTCTGAATAGGAGTCTTAAAAATGCTCATGAATAAAAACAAGTGTGTAGTCTGAGTTAACTGAGTTCCTGTCTTATTTCTTCTTATCTGAACTACATAAACTTTTGTCAGTGACTTGGCCCTTCTGTTGAATTGTATTGCTGGTTGGAATCTTCATTCATTCACTCAGTCAGTCAGTGTTTAATTCAGTCATTTGTGATTCAAGCAACACACAGTACCACTTCATCAGTTACACCTCACTGTCAAACACTTGCTCACATCCTTCTAAAAAGGCAACTGTGAGACATCTACCTCTGCCGTGCTGTCCCGGAAATGCAGCAGCTAGTTCACTGCTGATTTGACTTCCTAGATTGAGTTGCTTCAATTTCTCTCAAGACATTTGCATTTTTCTCTCATAAACTGAGTATAAAAGTCATTCTGGATTTAAGATATCCTCCTTGAAATGAGTATAGTGCTATCTCGCCTGCCTGAAGACAGGAAGGTTTGAAGAAATGATTTTGAAGTTTGTTACAACTTCAGAAATCTTTGTTCTTAAATTTTATGGATCTTCACAGAAATAGAATAGTGTGGAAGTATATCATACTAAAAAATAACAGGGAAGCCAAGGAATTTTTAAAGACTCTGATGATTATAATTGACAGGATAAATATTTTAGAGAAATGTTTCCAACTGTTATTCTTTTATCGCTGCTAAGGAAGTAAGAATCTGAAACGGAGAAAATGATGTTGGCAATTGTACTCTTGAACAAAAGTCTAATGGATTTTTCAGTGGGAAAATAAGAGACACATCCTTCCTAGGTTTTATGAGTACATTAATGAGCCTTGTTTTCCGGTTCTTATGAATGTACTTTGAATGTACTTCAGTATTCCTAGACAGCAGTTGGAAGGCTGCTTGAGAAAGGACAGAATGAGATTTCTGCTCCACACATCTTTAGGGACAGGAGGTTCCAGAGTGCTCTGTTTTGATGAGGTAAACAATTTTGAGACTACAGAATCATCTTTCTTTTTATTCCACAAATGGTTTATTTTCATAAATGATATTTTTATACCCATGTTATTTATCAGAATCTTTTCTTTAGCTTTTCCTGAGCAATTCTGCTAAATGACAAATGACTGCTTTCCAAATGGTGCCTCTCAAATAGCAAACAGAACAATGGGTTTTTGACATTTGGAAGACAGAAGTGTGCCCACATGTACTATTAGATATGTGAAAAATTAAAACTCTCTAAAGGCCATGTATTCAAGTCCTGGGCAATAAACCACAATATTCCTACCTCTATACCTGGACTTTCCATGTGATGCCAGGAACTGTAACAGCTATTATTAGCAATAGGGGAATAGGAAGGTATAATAGATTTTGGCTGAAAAGTGGAATTTTTACTTGCTGTGGAACACTGTGCAGTTATGCAAATGTGGCCTATTATAAAAATTACTTAACAATCACCATTTGTTACAGGGTCAAAGCCTATCAATTGCATGTCTTACCTTCAAATAACATCATAATCTCTTAGAAAAGAAAAGCAATCTTTGTAGATCTTCAAGGTGGGTTTACAAAACTACATATCTTTGATCACATTTTTTGAGGAAAAAAATCTCATATTAGTCAAAATTATTGACTTACTCCCCTGTTTACTGTACCTTCTAATGAAGTATGCAACCCTAACATTTCTGTGAGATGATAAGATAAGAAGATATTTTTATAAGACAGTTCCAGGAAAGAACAAGGGTATGTGTGACTTCTCAGAGTTAGCACAAAACCTGGATAAAAATAGATCATAATATGTTGATACATAAAACTGGAGTATGAGTGTTATATGGGTGAAACATCACTTTGTGTAGAGAAATTTAGTTTGTCTCCTCTGTTCATCGCTAATGTTCATTTCGCTGCTGACCAGGTAGCAAAGATTTGGAGCTAAGTTATTTAAGCATTTGTCAATGGGAGACAGCAGCAGATTTCTCCCCATTTACCCATATTATTTCCTGTTAGGGGAATCACCTCTAACTAGTAGCTGCATAAGGAGCACAGATTTGCAGTTTTAAAAAACTGATGAATAAGGACTGGGACTGAGGAAATGAGTAGCAAAATTTCAACTGTTAATTTGCCACAGGCTGATAGTTTGAATCTAAAAATATCACTGTATATATTGAAATACAAAGTGACTACTTTTGAGAACAAAGGATATGTGCAAGCCAACACATACAGCCACCAAGTGAAATGAGGGTGACTAAGGAGGGGATTCAGTTTCTCTGTCCCTTTTTAAGGTAAGGCAGGAATATGTGAATTAGCGTTGACAGGGAGAATAGGCATTTGCACTCTTGTGGGTTAAAGTTCCAGTGTGTACTAATGAGCACGCCTTCTAGCATTTCCTCATTAGACTCCTACCCTTTTCTTTCAGTTTCTGAACACTTTGCATTACAAACTCAAGGATCAATTATTATTAAAATATGCAGGAATCACTATTTTCTGAAAAAGTCAGCAAACTGTATCATCGTCAGAGTTTTCAATAATACATTTCAGTGACCTTCCTTCACAAATAATTCATTTACCAATGAAAATGCCACCTTTTGAAACTAGCCATGTAACCTTAAGAAATCTCCAGATATTGCAAAAAAGAAGGAGCTTTCCAGAAAGCTGTCACAATTAATGTCTATGAGGTATACATTCTCAGCCAAAGTAAAAGGAAGCCTGGGTTAAATAAAGACTTTCTCACCCAGCAGAGAAAACAGTAAGACGTGACAACTTCAATTATGGGTAATGAAAACAGCTCACATGCACAAAGCACTACAGAGTTCAAGAAGGGCTTGCATGTGTATTGCTTCCTACCAACTGTCATTATTCTAATCATTGTTTTGCCAGATCACAACAAAACAGGGTCCCTCAGCACGGTTTACTACTTGTCAAACTAAAGAGACAATGATTAGTGACAGTTGGTCAGATTACAAGCAGCAAGAGACAACAAAAGATTTTGCTGAATGTTCAGTTTCATTGTCAGAAGACCCCGCATTCTATCCACGTCCAGGCAATACCTTTAAACATGGTCAGCAGTATCGAGGGAAGTCAGTTTATATAAGTATTGAAGCACCAATCAAACTGCATGACATTTTATTACATCCCTATTAATGACATTCTAAGTTATCTTTGCCAAATCAAGAAGTGTTTAAAATTTTTCCCAAGGATTTTCAGGTACCAAAGGGGAAGAATTTCTGACAGCTAGACAAGTTTAAATCTTGAGAACAATTTCAGAGACTAATGAAAGACAGTTCTCAGAGAGTCCAGTACAAAGAAAGTCTTTATAGATTTTTGTAGGTGTGAAGATGTTGGTGTTGTTGGAGTCAGTAGGGGAATAAAATGCAAAGATTAAGAGGGCAAATAGAACCGTTACTGGGTGAGGGATCTCCAGGCTGCCTTCTCAGATTGGATTTCCATACTCCATTCAAAATCATTCCAGAGAGTATGTAGATATTTTATTATTTCTTCCACTTCGTTATTTTTATTTCTTTGTAGGAAAAAAAACAAGAAAATAGAACAACAATAATCTTTATCCCAAAATTAACAAAATCAACCTAATTTATCCTGTAAAAATACTCTCACCCTCATTGTATTGTCCTCAGAATAAGCAATCTCTGTCAAATGTCGTTTTATTCTTTCTCATCTTTAAATTAAAATGGTGTAACCCTATTTCCTCAAGGGATGACTACTTAGTTAATACAGAGCAAAGGGTATCATATGCATTAGGGTATTGCTACTCCAAACTTCTATGTATGCTGATCAAGTAGGCAAAAGGTGATGGTTCCTTTGTTCTTTCAAAAAACAGTTTTACGTGTCTGCTGATTATCAAACATTCTTTCTAGACCTTGTAGACTTATAGCAATGAAAAAGACAGACAAGCATCCCTGCCCGTGAAAATTACCTGTGAGGACCATAGTGTTACCTAAAGAAGCATATAAAATATTCATGTGATATTTGCCATCTCTCTATGATGCACAAAGGAAGAAAATACTACATGATTTTATATCAAATTTGCAGTTAAAATTCAATTACAATAACTTTCTATTTTATTATAAAAGTTTTATTAATCCAGAAAATATTTAATTCATATTTGCAAATCAAATATTGTCTGTTTAGCTTTAATATATTCAGAATTAATTGCTATTAAAATATATTATCTATGTGTAACATTAAGTAATCAAAATAAGTGTCCACTGACTCAAATGCTTAAATACCACATATTTGCAAACAGTTAACAACTCCTACAGGTGACAGTTTCTGACTAAAATCTCTGAAGGATTACTTTTCTGAAAAAAAAATTGAACGGAGTTTCTATGTTATTATTTACTTAAATGTCATCTATTTATCTGAAAATATTCTGTTAAATTCTAACAAAGATGATAAAAATGGTCCTAAACTTTTATACTTCAAGTGTAGCAGTTTGAAATACAAATTCTTATATTTTATCATTAATATAGATGTGGCAATGTGAGAAACGTGTGGGTAGTAAATTTCAAATTGTTAGATGGGAACTATAAGAAAAAAGTCCAGAGAATCCCCCAGAGTGATCTTAATACCTGTCACTACTGAAAGAATATTTGTTAAAGAGGTGTTTGGGAAGAGTGAGTTTAAAATACTCAGGATGTAGAATCTTGGAAATTCAACAAATTAAAATGCAGTCCTTCGGTGTCAAGAGCCTACATTTTATATTTGCTCTTCTACTGTCAAGAAATACAGGTCTGTCCCAGGGCAGACTATAGAAAGAACTAGCTAAAATTGTTGTCACTAAAGTTCTTTTAAATGAAAAAAAATATGTGTGTCAATAAATTTTCTAGTGTTAGAATCATGGAAAAGGTTTAATGGAAACTATTCATACTTAAGTAGAGGCAACTAACACTTTAATAAGGGGAAATGAAATTATTAGATCTGATTTTTTCTTCTTGTTTCTGTGTGGTATTCAACGCCTTCTAACCCACAAGAAAGATTTAGGATTCTAACTCCTCTCACTCTTGACATAACCTCATGATCTCTTCTATACTAAGTGAGATTTCTGTTTCAGCCCCTATGAGGCCCGAAGCCCACGAATAAGATGGGAGGAGGAGCTCTCCAAAAACCAGTCTTCCTACAAGACAGATTGTAGCTTTGGTTCAATTTCTGCCCTTTTCAGGTAATACTGAAACAGATGGGGAAGTAAAGAGATTAAATGATTAAATGCATACTTAGAATTTCAGTAACTAGAAAACTTAAGAATTTTTGGCACAAAGTCATTATCAAGTGAACATACATGAACGAAAATATAGTTAACATATTTCCTAGAGTCACAAGCCAAAAACATAATTATTTGATTGATTTAATAAAGTATACATTTCCAGGTTTTAAATCAAACTGTAATAGGTACCTATCTTCAGTGAGTTCAAACTGAGCAGGATAGTTACATATAAATAGTATGAAAAAATTGTTAAGAGTACATATTGGAAAACAGTTATATTTCAGACAGAGAACATAAACTGAACAAAGGCAAAGAAATAAAGTCTTGCCCTTTAAAAATACAAATATACATATGTGTGTGTGTGTGTGTGTGTGTGTGTGTGTGTGTTTGTGTGTGTGTGTGTGGAGAGAGAGCGAGAGGAAGGGAGGGGGACAGAGAGGGAGAGAGAGATCGGAATGCTCCAACCAAGGCCTCTGCATTGATGAATAGCTGGAAAACTATCATAGGCCCAAGTCATAGAGCCCCTTAGATCCAAGAACATAAACTCAAACTTTATTTTACAAGGAATGGGGAGGTCTTTATGGGTCTAAGTGAAGAAAAATACTAATTTTCTTTTTAAAATTTTCCATATAAATAGGTAGAAAAACCAATGTTTAACCCACAAGTTCAAAAGTAGGCTTTGCCACTTTGGGTCTCACTTTTTCCATCCAGAGAATGGGGATAAAATAGTTATACCTTATGAGATTAATGAAAGGATTAATTTTTATTGCAAAAAGTATTTAAAAGATGGATGTATGTACTGCATCTTAGAGAAAATGTAAACTCAAAATATAGATACTGACAATAGTTGGATATATTTGAGAGGTGAAGGGCATCTTCACCTATCACACGCCTCCACCTATCCCTGTGTGGTCCATCACACAGGAAAGACACACAGTAGTATGAAAGTGATTTCATCTTAAATTAGAATCAGATACAGGTTTAGGTCCCACAATCTCTTCCAAGGGTATATCCACAATGGCTTGGAGGTCTTCCATTGGGTCTCACCTACTATGGGTTCAACCCCTTCCCAAGAGTGTTATATTGGAGGCCAAGCCTGTAATTGCAATCAGATGTTAATGTGATGGTGTCTGGAGATGAGGCCTTTGGGAAGTAGTTAGAGATGGGGCTGAATTCTTGAGAGTGGATGATCTTTGGATAAGATTGGTGCTATTATGAGAAAGTCACCAGGGAGCACTGAGAACTTTTGCTCCCTCCCTGTCCCTCTTTCATTTCTTCCCTCTCCTGACCATGTGAAGATGCAGTGAGATGAGAACTATCTGCTACCTGAAGAGATAGTTAAGATCCTTTACCAAAACTATGCTGACTTTTGATCTTGAGATTATAGTTTCCAGAGAAGTGGGAAAATAAGTATCTATTTTTCAAGCCATTCAGTCTACATTTTTGTCTTTTAATTCTTATTGGCAGCCTT
This sequence comes from Aplodontia rufa, assembly GCA_004027875.1. NCBI lineage: Eukaryota > Metazoa > Chordata > Mammalia > Rodentia > Aplodontiidae > Aplodontia > Aplodontia rufa. Next base: position 13,392 of record PVKS010042306.1, read on the forward strand.
AGATAATATATAGGCTTATTTTCCAAATGAGTATATGTGATGAAAAATAATATCTGAAGGGGAGAGAAAAACTTAAAAACCCAAAGGATTATCTTCAGTTTGAGGATGCCCACTTTTAAAAGCAAACCACTCAAAGGACCCATGTTCTCAAGAGGCTACTTGGGGTTTGTGCCTCACTGATAGCAAGAGTGTGACACTGCTTAATGACACTATTTGTGAGCTGGTCCACCTGAAAGATCAAGGAATGTGTCCACGTGGAGCACATACTATATTTGATACCCAAGAATCCAACAAGCTTCAGACATTCTTTTTGTAAAGGGAAGCTAAAAAACAGCAGTTTCCTTCATTGTATATAGTGTTGTAAACCAATCAAATAGTCCCAAATATCTTTACTTGGTTAACAGTTCTTTGAAATTTATTTTGGGTATTTTTGTTTTTATATTACTCAAATTAAAAATCAAACTTTCAGCATCATAAATGCCCTAATACTATATACATAATCATGATGAATATTAGGGATTCATTTTAAAAGTAATGTCATCACAGTTCTAAGAAAAGTCAGCATACTTACTTTTAGTTTAAAATGAACTATTAATCTCACTGTATAAGTAGATTTTAGGGAAGAAAATGATTGTAATTGATTCATGGCAGCCAAAAACACCATCTGAAACTATAAAGGTAATCAGTCATAACATGTTCTATATAAAGGATAAATATGTATTAACGATAATTTATGAAAAATATGATTAAATGTAATATTCAGAATAAAACTTTTTTTTCCATACAAACTGCCCCAAAACATGTTGAGTGAATGTGGAAGCAAGCCCAGCTGCACAGTTTCAAGGGTATATAAATTGGAAGGAAAAATGAATCAACAAAACTATTAAGTCTGCACTGGTGAATGCATAACCCCACTGGGGCAGTAATAAGGATGAAAACGACAAGAAGGGCCCTCTGATGTATGGTGCGTGCAACCAGGCTGGTACTTTACTTTCATTATCTCTAATTCTGGCAACAGTCTCACAAGGTGATTATTATTATCTATTTCACTGAGAAAGAAACAGCCTCAGAGAGTGCCAATTATTTGTCCAAGGCTACAACAGGTAGCAAGAAACAAGTCATGTTGAAGTCTAGCAATCTCTGTCCCCATCTCAGAATCTTTCCATGTGACCCAGCCTTACTGTCACAAAGATAAAAGTAGTACAATGGGACTGGAGGGAAAAAACAAGAAAATTCAGAGAGCAGGAAATTTCAATAAGTGGTTGAGAAAAAGGAAGCGAAAAACAGGGTAGCAAGGAATAAACACAAAGCAAAGGAAGAAACAGAAAGAGTGAGATACAAGGAGCTAGGAAGGTGACAAGGGGACTTTCTGCCAAAGAAATGTGTTTTCCTGGATTCTCAATGGGTAAAGGAAGGATGTGAAGAGCAACATCTAAAGTAATGCAAGCAGGTAAATACCAAAGGGAAAGAAGGCACATCAAAAATAGAAGGCAGATAAAATGAGTGGAGAAGGGAGAGAAAGCAATTAGTCAGGCTATTAAAAGTGAGTTAATCCAGGTCTTTGACCCATTTTGATTTAATTTTTGTGCAGAGTGAAAGATAAGGATCCAGCTTCAGTTGTCTACACATGGCTGTCCAATTTGTCCAATACCATTTGTTGAACAGGCTATCTTTCTTCCACACTATGCTTGTGCCCCCTTTATCAAATATCAAATAGTTAAAGATATGGGGGTTTGTCTCAGGATCTTCTATTCTGTTCCATTGATATTTGGTTCTGTTTTGATACCAATACCATGCTGTTTTTGCTACTACAGCTCTGTAGTATAATTTCAGGTCAGGGATTGAGAGACTCCTGACTTCTTCCTTCCTGTAGAGTAAAGTTTTGGCTAGTCTGGGTCTCCCGTTATTCCATATGAACTTGAGAATTGCTTTTTCTATATCTGTGAAGAACGCCATTGGTATCTTGATGGGGATTGCATTAAATCTGTATAGGGCTTTGGGTAGAATGGCCATTTTTATTGTATTGATTCTGCCTAACCATGAGCATGGAATGTTTTTCCATCTACTCAGGTCTTCTGTAATTTCTTTTCTTAGTGTTTGATAGTTTTTTTTT
>PVKS010042307.1:0-15504 GCA_004027875.1 Aplodontia rufa
ATGATAGATATCCGTACATGCAGATGTGCATGATATCCGTATGTACAGATGTGCATGATATCCGTATATACAGATGTGCATGCTAGATATCTGTATATATAGATATGCATGATAGATATGTGAATATCTAGATATGTATGTTAGCAGTAACCCTGACAGTCACCTTGGATACCCTGCATGCAGTAGGCCATCTGTTTTAGTCAGGTTTTACATTATTGTGAACAAAAGACCTGCAAGCAACAATTTAGAGGAGGAACAAATTATTTTGGGCTCATGGTTTCAGAGGCTGAGTCCGTGGTTGGCCGACTCCATAGCTCTGGGTCCAAGGTGAGCAGAACATCATGGGGGAAGGGTGTAGAGGAGGAGAGCAGCTCAGGACCTGGAGCCAGGAAGCAGAGAGAGCTCTGCTCATTAGGTACACAATATAAACCCCAAGGACATAGCCCAATGACCTCCTCCTCCAGCCACAACACACCTGCCTACAGTCACCACCCAGTCAGCCCATGCAAGTGGATTAATCCACTATTAGTCTACACCTCTCAGGACCTGGCACCAGGAAGCAGAGAGAGATGGAGAAGCCAGGGACAGGATAGAGTTCCCAAAGGCAAAGCCCTGTGACCTCCTCCTCCACCCACCTCCCTACAGTCAATACCCAGTTAGTCCATGCAAGTGGATTAATCCACTATTAGTCTGCACCTCTCAGGACCTGGCACCAGGAAGCAGAGACAGGGGAAGAAGCCAGGGTCAGAATATAGTCCCCAAAGGCACAGCCTAGTAAGCTCCACCAGCCATACCCCCTCTGCTTGCACTTAGTCCATGCAAGTGGATTAATCCACAATTAAGTTACAGCTCTCATAACCCAATCATTTCACCTCTGAACCTCGCTGCACTGTCTAACACACAGGCTTGTGTTATCCATAGCAAGAAAAGTGAGTATTCTTTTAGATGAGGAGAGCTTGTGTCAGACTCAGCCCCTCGTAGAAGCGGTCATGTGTCGAATGTGGGCTCATTTGTGCAATTTTATTAACGCTGGTGACCATCAGAGGTGGAGGTCAGCTGCAAGAGAGATATGAGAGAAGGCCACCTCATGTCTCAGGGCAATGTGTGTTGATTTGGAATCTACAAGGACACACTTATGTCTTTCTGGGCAGCGGAGGGCAAGGAGGTAGAGAAAAGGTGTCTGCATATCCCACTTAGCAAGAAGGACAGGGGTTTTGCAGGAGGGACATTGCAGACAGAGAAACCTGGCAGGAGTGAAAGTCTAGAGCAGATGGACAGCTGGGGCAGTGCCAATGTGCATGGCATAAATACTGGTACGTATTTATACCTGTGGACGCGTGGAGGGCACAAGAGCAGGTTGAGGAGTCTGCATTGCTGTGGAAAGTCCTTACAGGAAAAATGTGTGTCTTGTAGGAAATGCAAATAATGAAGCTCAGCTTGTGTTGCAAAATACAAAGAATGAAACCCACCTTGAATTGCAAAATGCAGAAAAATGAACTCTAACGTATTTTGCAAAAAAAAAAACAAAAAAGGACTCCCACTTATACTGCAAAATATAAAGAAGGAAGCATGGCTTATGTTCCAAAGAGATTCCTGAAATCACAACAAAATCCATCATCATTTACTCGGATGTAGATGTGCATTTGCTCGGTTGACCTAAGGCAGCCTGGCCCAGCTTGGAAACCTTGGAGATGCCCCTTCTGTTCATTTAGAGTCCCGTGCTGCCCTTGGGGTCAGGGGAGAAGTTGTTCCGTCCACCCAGAAGCAGTTTGAAGTCCAGGCTTGGAGCGCAACCTCTGCTCCATTTGCTGACATTTCAAGCATTAAATTAATATTCGTGAAGTCGATTCTTCAGCCTACTAACTTTTCATTGGGATTCTGGCCATGCAGGCGATTATAGGAGAGAGGCATGAGTCCCTGGACAAGGACAGCTTTCCAGTTTGCATTGTGGGGCAGGCGGCTGCTGGAGGCTGTGGCCCTAAGGATTTGAGCAGCAAGAGGAGACTCGATGCATGCACTCAGGACACAGGAGCCTCCAGCGTCCTCCCACGGGGCATGCTGTACCCCAATCAGTACCACGCTGACCCCAGTCTGAGTTCCAATCAATCTTTTCCAAAAGCTTCTTCCACAGAACGTGGAATACACAGTTTCCATGGTCCACGTGTACACGGAGAGGCAGATGACGGTGCACCCATCTCTGGATGGTGTGTTCCATCCGTATTGCAACCTGCAGGCTGCAGAGTTAGCATTTCCTTCCTGCAGAATTTGCAATATCTGAGAGAGTTAATGCTTGCGTTCAAGATGCACCAATTTTTTCAGACGCACAGTGCTGGCTAACTGGAAGAGTTTGCTTGACCGTAACACAGACATGAGAGACAGAGAGAAGGCTTTGAGGCATGATAGCAAGCTTTATTCCAGAAGCGGGTCTTTGTGCAACAAGTCCAGGGAACTTTTCCAACCTCGCAGAGCAGGTTCCGCATGCTTCCAGAACTCTGAAAATAATCTCTTGTGCAAAAAGCTGAGGGTTGCTGCTGAGGGCATGGAGTCTCTGTCTAATGACAAAACAGACAATAATAATTCTTCAGAAAAGAACCCACAAGCGACGGGCAACAGCTTCCCTCCTGGAAATATTTCCCTGTGCATTTGAGAACATTAAAAAAAAAAACCTTTGAAAACAATAAATAAACAGAAGAAACACCAGCAGGAAAACAGGGTGGATGAGGAAGAGGAAAGAGAGCACATTGGACCAACATGTAGCAAATTCTATTACGTGCAAGGGAGCCTTGCCAGTATGTGCAGCTATAATGCATGAGTAAAAACACTCCGAAAAGCCATCTGAAACCGTTTACTGAAAAGGAGGTGCTGTTCAGGATCATCTGTACCTGGGAAATTCTATTCCAGTGAAAATGAGGTTTTGAATCCAATAGCTTCAGTAAATTGTTTGAAGAATTTGAATTAGAGCCTGAATTGATTTATTGAGTGCTCAAAAGTTTCTGCATTTACCATCTGTGATAAAGGGTGAGGGTCAGGGATTCCACAAATGGGCTTTCCAAATAGATGGTGGAAGTTTTGGGGTTGTTTTTTCTCCTAATAAATGCTTAGAGACATTTATGGAGAAGGAAATGAATGGGATTTGCATTTGTTAGCATAAAAACAAGCTGTCTACGGATGCAAAATTTCTTCCACAGAGACTGGATGAGAGGGACCTCTTTGTGGGGAAAAGTCTCCCACTAAGTTACTTCGATAAAAGTTTGGATACTTAGGTGGAATGCTGGACTGAGCCTCTCATCATCCCAGGTACTCTGGGGGCTGAGGCAGGAGGATCGCAAGTTCAAGGCCAACCTCAGCAACTTAGCAAGACTCTGTCTCAAAATAAAAAGAATAATGGTTAGGGGTTATGCTCACTGATACAGTGCCTAAGTATTACAAAAAAACAAAAAGGTTTTCACATTTAAACATTATAAATCATGCTCCTCCAGGCACACCCCACCTGCCTACAGTCAATACCCAGTTAGTCCATAAAAGTGGATTAATCCACTATGAGGTTCCACCGCTCAGCACCTGGCACTGGAAAGCAGAGAGAGAAAGAGAAGCCACAGACAGGATATAGTCCCCAAAGGCACAGCTGAGTGACCTCCTCCTCCAGCCACACCCCACCTGCCTCCAGTCACCACCCAGTTAGTCCATGCTAGTGGATTAATCCACTGATTGGGTTACACCTCTCAGGACCTGGCACCAGCAACAGAGAGAGATGGAGAAGCCAGGGACAGAACATAGTCCACAAAGGCACAGCCCAGTGACCTCCTCCTCCAGCCACAGCCCATCTGCCTCCAGTTACCACCCAGTTAGTCCATGCTAGTGGATTAATCCACTGATTGGGTTACACCTCTCAGGACCTAGCACCAGGAAACAGAGAGACATGGAGTAGCCAGGCACAGAGAGATTATAGTCCCCAAAGGCACAGCCCAGTGACCTCCTCCTCCAGTCACACCCCACCTGCCTCCAGTCACCACCTAGTTAGTCCATGCAAGTGGATTAATCCATCAATAATTCTGCACCCCATATAATCTAATCATTTCAACTGTGAACCTTCTTCCATTGTCTCATATAAGACCTTTTGGGAAACACCTCATATCAAAACCATAACGCAGTATTTACGGACAAGACACCTGTGAATCCCTTCACTCTTGTAACATAATTCCAAGAACCTGCTATTATTTCAAGACCACTGGATTTATTGCTGACAGTATTAACACCCTTGAGACTTGTCCCCAATAGGTCTCATCCTAGAAAGGGAAACTTGGTAAGTCCTAGGGCAAAGACAAGATAAATAAAAATAGTTAGCTGCCCTTGAAAGTCTCAGGTGTTCAGAGGTGGGACTTGGGGGAAGTTGGATCATGAGAATTAATTCATTGATAGCTGGATCGCCCCTCTGAAAGCTGTGGAGTTGGCCAACCACGAACTGAAGCTCTGAAACCAGTTCCAAATTTTGTCATGAAATTCATAACAGATGTTCCTCTGTGTTGTGATAAACACTCCATTCAGTTTCTATGGTCTACGCAAAACTGTGTTGTGTCATGAAAGACGTCGTGAGACCCCGGCCATGTGGGACCAGCTAAGCCTCCACCCCAATGCGCGGTCTTTGATATAGAACTTAACCTCTCTCTAATTAGGCAAGACATTCAATTTGATCTCTGTCCTGTCTGCCTCCCTGATATTCGCATGAGAACCAAATTCTGAAATGCTTCAGAGAGACGTCTGTAAATGTGAGATGAACCCACAAATATAGGGGAACGGCATCAATAGGGTCAATCAATATTCTCAATAGCATCACCAATGCTATTAGGAGACCAGATCCTATCAGCTTTTCAAATTCTTATTGAGGAGTTCTAGTGTTGTACAATCATAAACGCATTTGTAGTAACAATGTGATGTGTCCCCGACCTTAATCCAGAATCACCCCCATATCACCCACACCCCAGTCTCTTGACTGTTCTATATTTCTCCTATAACAGATATAAATTTCTAGATAGACAATAGATAAATGATGAATTGATGGATAGCTAGACATATAGATATGATTGTGCATTTTCCAGAATTAAATAATTGCATAAGTATTATTTGGCTTTTGGGGGAGTGAAAGAGAATCCTATATATTGCTTCTTCCCTAGATCTCTCCCTAACATCCCTCCCTCTCAACTCCTTCCCTCTTCTCTGCCCTGCTACGTAGCTGTGGTTGCCCCAGGGTATGTGTTGCTACACCTTTGTTGGATGTAATACATGAGTTTGACAACATTTCACCCAAGCCTGGCTTCAGACCCAGCCTCCACAAATGAGGGGAAACATTTGGACCTTGACTCTCTGGGTTTGACTAACTTAGCTCAGTGTGATTTCTTCCAATGCCATCCATTTCTGTGATATCAGTGTTTCTATAGCTGAGTAGAACTCCATTGTATATACATTCCAGACCTTTGGGATCCATTCATCCAGTGAGGGGCGTCTGGGTTGGTTCCATAATTTACCTATTCTAAATTGAGCTGCTCTGAACATTGATGTAGCTGTGTCTCTGTAGTGTGCCAACTCTAGCTCTTTGGAGAAAATACCCAGGAGTGGAATAGCAGGATCATATGGTGGGTTCATCCCTAGTTTTTTTGATGATTCTCCACACTGCTTTCCAGAGTAGCTGTACCAGTCTGCAGCTCCACCAACAGTGTGTGAGTGTTCCTATCACCTTTTCACAAATATATTACATGAAATCAGTCCAATATTTTCAAAATTAGACAGCTAACTAACAGCAATTCTAAAAATAAAAAAAAAACTTGTAATGGTAATTGGCTGCTTTCATGGCAACTGATAAAAGAAGCAGTCATATAGGGAGAGAATTTGAACACAGAATAGGGAATTAGGGACATGGTCTCTCCATGATGCCTCTTCCCGGCTGTGTGACCTTAGGTCACTTAAACACTCTCTGGATCCTCTCGTCCTCTTTGAAAGAACAAAAATTATATCATTTAACTACCACAGTTGCTGCAGATGAGGCTAAATTGATTAAAAGAGGATGAAATATTTAGCACCACGGGTGCATTAGAATACCAGTAAATACTTCTTCATAGTTGTTAATGCAGTGGAGTAAATTTAATTAAAATTGTTTCTGTGCACCTACATTATTAAGAGTAATGTAAAAATTTTATATTGTATAATTGAGGTGCAGGTGCGTTTTATTGCTATTTGTGACAATGGGACCAAACTCACCTACATCACCACAGTGAGAGCAGACAGGGGAAGTGACCACTGAGCAAAGGAAAATGGCGCTCAGCCTGGGGTGGGCAGAGACTTTATAGTCTGGGGTGAAGACAGGAAGCTGGTGGGCATGGTCTTTTGGAGATTGGCTGGTAGATCCATCAATCAAGTGATTGCAAAAACGCCATTGGAGCTTTTCTGCCAGCATCTGATTGGTTGTTCCTTTGGTGCCCCCAGGCTGCCTGAAGCCCTGCTCCCAGCCACCTGGACTCAACCTAACTTAAAAATAACAATAAAACACTATGGGCTACAAAATAATTAGATAATGTAATATGTAACCATGTACAATATTATGACTTGGTAATATAATTGCATTGCATATGATAGAAACTGAAAATAATAACAAAACATTCTCAGGGCATGATCTATAAAAACTAGCCTACTATGTAATGAATAAATAGGACAATATTTAGTTATGTAAATTGTCCAAATGATGTTATGTGCATGGACAATCATAATGCATAAAAATGAGCTAAAAAATAAAAATTTAGCCTATAAAAGTGAGCTAAAGTTATACATTGAGCTCAGAAAAAATGAGCTAAAAATATAAATTTTCCTCATAAAAATGAGCTAAGCAATACACATTTCCCAGCTTGGGAGGCTGAGGCAAGAGGATCGTGAGTTGAAAGCCAGCCTCACAAACTTAGTGAGGCCCTAAGCAACTTAGCAAAGTACTGTCTCAAAATTAAAAAGAAAAGAAAAAAAATATATATATAGGGCTCCAGTTTAGCATCCCTGGGTTCAATCCTTGGCACCCACTCCCACCCCCCTAAAAAAGAGACATTCTTCCAATTCTGCATCATCCCTGAGACACTTTTCGGGGGGTTTGATTTGGTTTGGTTCCAGGAATTGAACCACGGTTTTTAACCACTAAGTCACATCCCCAGCCCTTTTAATTTTTTATTTTGAGACAAGGTCTCACTAAGTTGCATAGTGCCTAAGTTGCTGAGACTGGCCTCGAACTTGCCATCCTCCTGCTTCAGCCTCCCTGCTAAAAGACAGCAAATGCATGCTAGAAGGAATGAGGTGGGTGAGCTTTTATTGTAATTTAAGTTGCGATTATTTTCCTAACAGATACAGAATAGCATAAAAATGATACATATTTCTGGCACACCATCTGTTTGATGTATATACGTATAGAGCTATGTTTACATCACATTGAATGCAAATTCTCAAATATTTAGGGTGCTATTTCTGCCTGCAGACCGTTGTCATCTTATGCACTGTGGGTGGTTATTTTTGCAGTGAACTCTCTACAAAGTTGAAAGCTTATCATACAGCACACTGAAGAAATCCCTTCCTAACCAGGACAAGAAGGGTTTTTTTGCAAAAATATTACTGTTTTCCAAGGCAAAGGAGAAAATAAAACATTTCAAAGTTGATGCCACTGTGGGGTTTTTGTGTTTTCCATGATATTATGACCAACATATTTTTAGGAGGCTGAGGTTGGAGGATTGCAAGTTGGAGGCCAGAACCTGTCTCAAAATAAAAAGGGCTAGGGATGTGTCTCAGTAGTTAATGGACCGTGAGTTCATTCCCTGGCACCAAAATTAAAATAAAACAGAACACATATGGATTGACACTCACATGCAGAGTAACTGTCCATTAAAAACAAATATATTTCTTAAAAATAAAAAGGGATGGAAATTGTAACTGGAGTTCAACATGGAACTCTGAGAATCGAATTCCCTGAACACGCTTCCCTCTTCCTTGGAGACCGTTAGCTCTCTTACCTCCTTTGAATGTGCTGAATAAAGACAGCAGCTTTGGAGAGAGAACAGCACTAAAGGTCAGACGGTCCTCTGTGGAAAAACAATTTACATAGCAAATCATGCGTGAAATGATGGTTCGAGTTTTCCTGATCATCATTATCACGGGAAGAAGAGTCCATCTCCCTACTAGGATGTTGCTGGGAGCCTGAACGTACTGCGTCCCTGCTCATTTGAGTTTTAAAACTAAAAAACCAAAATCACAAATATATGCATTTGGTGGGAGAGAGGGGAAATGCTGAATTCATCCTTGCTGAGCTACTCTGGGCTGCTCACTTAACCTCTCTGAGCTAATTCAGACCTCCAATTAGAAATGGGACTTAAACAATTAAATGCTAACTGATTAAATTTTGAAAAAATAAATTAATAAAGTGCATGGCCTGTGTCTCAGGGAAGCAGTCATTAAATTATGGTGCTGTCTCAACTCTTGCTGCTCAATTTTGCTCTCTCCGTGAATTTGCATGACCAGGGTGTCCCCAGTTTGGTTTTAGGAAGTGTAGGCAGCAGGAGGCACTGGAAGACTGGATATTTGCAGCTGGTTAGCACTGGATATTTGGTGAAAGCTGTTTATCTCTTCTCATTTGCTCGTGTGCAAACTATGCAAGAATCAAATCGTTTTGAAATCGTGGTCCCTCTTTTTAATGGACACATAATAACGGAATGCATCTCTGGGGCTCACAAATCATCCAACAGGTGTTTACAATGTATCCGGAGCAAAGTGACATTTCCAGCCCCCGACAGGTTCCTCATTTCTTTGCATTGGAGAATCTCAAATTTCCCATTCTCTGTTCTTAGGGAACAGAGCGGAAAAGAGATCTGTGGAGATGAACTGAAATTACATCAATGTCTTCATGAAGGGTTTTCCATCCTAGGCTGCAAAACATGAGGACTTTCTGCAGCTGCCCATGTGTGATGGGCAGGTGTTCTGCATCCTCCCCGGACCTGCCTGGCTGCCCTTCGCAGCTTCTGTGCTCCACCTTGGTCCACGAAATTCACCTCTCCAGGTCGCTCCTGCAAATACATCACCTGGGACTTGTGTTTCTGCAGGATCGATCACTAAGACGTCATCCTCTTCATGGTAAGTGTTAGGAACATTTAAAATTTCCACTTCCATATTCTAGCAAAAAAAAGGAATTACATTAACTAAATTCCATGGTATGCATTATATATATTTACACATATATATTCAGATTTACAAATACATCAAGAAGCACGTATGTGTAGCTATGTGTCTTTTTAAATATCTGCGTCACTGTCCCAGATTGGTTAAAATTAGCATTACTACCATTTTATTTTCATGGTCCATATGCACTACAAGAAAAGCCAGGAGCTTAGGAAATATGCATGCACTAACCCAATCCTCACAATGGGCTTCCTATCAAGAACGGCCGTAGAATCTCAGAGGTATTCACAAGATAGCAACGAGGGCAGGAGATTTCTCCCCACCAGGCTTCCTGCGCTGACTTGGGGAAGGTCCTCCTATGAGGAGGCTTAGGACACAGCAACCGGGTTGTTCATGGAATGTGATTCTCTCCTGAGTGAGTCAGTGTTTTGCTGCTGTGACCAAAAGACCTGACAAGAACAATTAGAGGAGGAAAAGTTTATTTGGACTCATTGTTTTGGAGGCTCAGGTCGTAGCTGGCTGACTCCATGGCTCTGGGTCCAAGGTGAGCAGAACATCATGGTGGAAGGGTGTGGAGGAGGAGAGCAGCTCAGGACCTGGCACCAGGAGGCAGAGAGAGAGCTCTGCTAACCAGGGACACAATATAAACACCAAAGGCACAGCCCAGTGACCCCCTCCTCCAGGAATACCACACTTGCCTGCAGTCACCACCCTGTTAGTCCATGCAAGTGGGTTAATCCACTGATTGGTTCACACCTCTCAGGACCTGGCATCAGGAAGCAGAGAGCGAAAGAGAAGCCAGGGACAGGATATAGTCTCCAAAGCTCAGCCAAGTGACTCCTTCTCCAGTCACACCCCATCTGCACCCAGTTAGTCCATGCAAGTGGATTAATCCACTGATTGGGTTACACCTCTCAGGACCTGGCACCAGGAAGCAGAGAAAGAAAAGCCAGGGACAGGATATAGTACCCAAAGGCACAGCCCACTGTCCTCCTCCTCCAGCTACACCCCACCTGCCTGCATCAGCACTCACTTAGTCCATGCAAGTGGATTAATCTACTATTAGTCTACACCTCTCAGAACCTGGAACCAGAAAGCAGAGAGAAAAAGAGAAACGAGGGACAGGATATAGTCCCCAAAGGCACAGCCCAGTGATCCTCTCCTCCAAGCACACCCACCTGCCTGTGGTCAGTACCTAGGTAGTCCATGCAAGTGGATTAATCCACTAATTGGGTTACACTTCTCAGGACCTGGCACCAGGAAGCAGAGAGAGATGGAGAAGCCAGGGACAGTGTAGAGTCCCCAAAGGCACAGCCCAGTGACCTCCTCCTCCAGCCACACCCCACCTGCCTGCAGTTACCACCCAGTTAGTCCATGCAAGTGGATTAATCCACTGATTATCTTAAGGATCTCATAACCCAATCATTTTCCTTATGAACATTTTTGAATACTCTCACACATATGCTTTTGGGTCTGCCTCCTATCTTACCCATAACATTTGTTAATCTAATGTAGAAAGGAGTCATTTGGAGACAGAGTGTAACTTATAAAATCATAAAGTCACTGTTGAAAAGTCAACGTATTTTGTCAATCTGAATCAAATGCATCTATTTTTCCTGTCTTATTTTTTATTTATTTATGTTTTATGTTGTTATTCTTGTTGTTTACAGATCATGAGATCAAACCCAGGGCCTCAAGACTGCTAAGCAAGTTCCCTACCACCATTCTACATCCTCAACCCTATTTGTATTTCTGTTTTGTAGTTTTTATTGCAATAGAAAAGTTAAAGGTAAAACACTGGATTTTTGAAGTTACAGAATAAGTTTCCTATAAAATAATCCACTGTTATCTATAGTTACTCTTTTTACAGTATCAATAACCCAGAGTTAATAAGGTCCAAAATTTTTAAATGAAAAATTCCAGAAATGAAATATTTCAAAATGTAAGTCATATATTTTTTCAAAAAGCTTGAAAAAGTATACTGCATAGTCTTGTTGCATAACTCCTGAGTCAAGAATTATTGTTTTTTTCCATAGTGTCCCTGGAGTATAAGCTACCCACCCGCTAGTTATTTAGTAGTCTCAGTTTTCAGACCAACTGTCATTAGTATCTTCATATTTGCATTCAAGTAACCCTGTATTATCTCATAGTGGTTCCAAAGCTCAATAGTAACAATGCTGAAAATTCAGACATACTAGTAAGAATACATAAAATAGCTGCTTTAAGTATGACCACACTTCCTTACAACAAGGGTTAATATAGTATAGTAGATATTTTAGGAGAGAGAACCACATTTACATAACATTTATTACCATATATTTTGTTTAAAACCAATTCAACTTTTATTTTGAAAGCATTTTTTCCACATTTTTATTGGTACATTATAGTTGTACATAATGACAGGATTTATTGTTTTCTTTTAGCAATTCTATTTTACTGTTATTTCTAATCTACTGTATCTAATTTACAAATAAAACTATCATCTTATGCACAAGAAACATCGACCTATATTTGTATACACACACAGCTTCAAAGTTCCATTGGGAATCTTGGAATGTCTATCCCATGTATAATGAAGAATTATTGCACATCAATATGTAGAAAGTACATTTTTAATAGTGAAATTACACATTATGGATACAGAGTGTATACATTTTTATTTCTGAGTATTTGCCATAGTTTGTTATAACATTCTTGCAAGCATTGTGAAGAAATCTGAGTTTCATGAATGAGCTCACACAGATCAGTCTGATGAGAATGTGGATTTATTGGATAAAGTCTTTGGTCTACTTACAAGTCTTTTTTTGTCACCTGGTGACATTTACAGTGTGTTTAAAATGCAACCGTGAAGCAAGACACTGTTCCGTGAATGAAGTAATATGAAAATCAGCATAATAAAGATTCTCTCTCTATGTTGTATCCTCAAACTGAACTTCTTTGTCTTCCGTGAAGTTAAAAAAAAATAAGTTTTATCCATCTTGTGTCTTCTCTTGCCTACAATGTAGTGCATATTGGAGAGATGAAATAGGAAAGTAGGAATGGGATGAATCAACTACAAGAATGATGGAAGGGAGGGAGGGTGGAGAAAGAAACAAGGAGGTAGGGAAGAAAGACACAGAAGAGAAGAGAAACACTATCTCTGTCTGTGCCTGGTATTCATTGATTTTTCAAAGACTTCTCATCATTTCATGTCATGGTAGTAGTAAAATTTACCACCATGACTCAAAAGCATTTATTGATAAATTCAAGAATGAATTAGGGGCAATATCTGCATAGTATAATCATAATTTCCCTCTTTTATGGCTGACCACAAAAAATGTAAATGTAGTTTAATGCAATGGTAAAAGATGACACTCTCCTTCAATCAATCTGACAAAAAATAATATCATGAAGGAAAAATAAGATCAGCAAATCCTCCTGCAAATTTATGTTCTCCTGTGTACTGCACTGGTAGCAGAATATTGGCACTCCTGTTTGGAGTGTAATTCACAACGAAATGGGGAGACACAATCAAAATATTACAGAAAAAAATAAATTGCTATTCAGGACTCAGAGTGGACCTCCATCTGCGTCACTGATAATGGAGAATTAATTCAATACTGACTCCACATTCATTGACACCACGGAAATATTTCCATTATGAATGGTTAATTTGTTTTAAAACATGAAAGAAAAGAATGGAAAATTTATCAAGTACCTTGAGGATTGTGAATTTCCCTGGTGATTTAATACATAGATAGAAATAAGGATAATCCTGCATTCAAGCAAGATAGAATTAAAGATCTTGCCAAGAAACAAGGATGTAGCAGCGTGATTTTGTTATTCCAGTCTTGTCAAATAGCATTGTAAGTTTTTTTCACAGATAGTACATCTCATTTTTCCTACGCAACTTGGACGTCATAATTAATCTTTTGCATAAACTTGAATGATTTAAGGAATATTGTTTGAGTCCATTTCTCATCACTGTGACCAAAATATCTGACAAAAACAACTTAGAGGAAGAAAAGTTCATTTTTGGCTTGTGGTTTCAGAAGTCTCAATCCATGTTGGCCAACTCCAACTAGAAACAAGATGGCGGAAGGGTGTGATGGAGGAGAGATTTCCAGCTCATGGCATCTGGGAAACACAGAAAGAATGAGGAGCCAGGGACAAGACATAGCCCCCAAGTTCACCCCCTCAGAGACCCACTTCCTCCTGCTATCTCTTGTCTCCCAGTAGTCCATTGACTTATCAATGGATTAATCCATCAAGTAGATTAATCCACTAATGAAGTTGGACACTTAATAATCCAATCTTTTTACTCCTGAACACCACTGTATCTCCTAGCACTTGATTTTGTGGGAAAACATTCCAGGTCCTAACCATAGCTAGGTGACCACAGACTGTTTCTGGATGTATCTGGGAGGGCATTTCCAGCAGTGACCACCATTTGAATTAATAGAGCACAGAAGACACACTGTTACCTCTGTGGATGGGAATCAACCAATCCATTGAGGACCCTGTTGATTTCACTTTTCTTCGTGAGTGAGTCTGGGACATCCATCTTCCTTTGCACGTGAGAATGGTTAGTTCTCAGAGCTTCAGCCTCCAGCTGAATTATTCCACTAACTTGGCTGGAACTCGAACTTGCACCTGGCAGGTGGGTAACACCTTTCAGCCACTATTAATCATGTGAGCCAATCCCCATGATAAATCTCAAATCGCTGTCTACCTGTTGGTCTGTTTCTCTTTCCTATGCTCCCTCTGACAGACTGTTTGGGGAGCCCAATGGGTCTCATTGACCAATGGGATGAGACACAAACACAAGCTGATCTAGGGACCATTAAAAAAAATAGAGAATTTTCCAGTCCCTAAAAAAGTCCATGATGGATCTGCAGAGAGATCTGCCTGGGGCCCAATCCTTGCACACACATTGGGCATTATTCCCGTTCCTTGTTCTGGGCACCATATTGATTCAGTAATTCGAATGTGCATGATCTTGGGGAAAAATTGAATGGTATCACAAAGGGAATTTTGATTTTAGCCTCATAATACCATAAATACAGGATCCAACCATACCGTTATGAAGTTCTGATCTATAGAACAATGACTTCACAATTATGTGTTGTTTTATCTTTTTACCTTAGTAAATTTTATCATGCAGAGTAGGAAACCACAGTATTTTCAACATCACAATCACATTTATCACCCAATGAACACTTTGACAGTGATACTACATTGATTAAAAAATTACCCATTTGTGGAGCTAAACCCAGGTCTGTGTGAAACGTAGTCAAACTCGTGTATTAGACCCAGCAAAGGCGTAGCAACACATAATCTAGGGGAACCATATATGTGTAGGAGGGGAATGGGAGAGAGGATAGGTGGGGGAGGAAACAGGGAGGGATCTAGGGAGATAACCAACAATATAGCACACTCTCTATCCCCCTCAGAATCCAAATACTATTTATGCAATCATTTAATTCTGGAAAATTCATAACCTAACCATTTATATTGTTTATAGGGGCAAAATACAGAAGATTGAAGAGACTGGGGTATGGGTAATGTGGGAGTAATTCTGATTTAAGAACATATGTTCATCACATTGTTACTTAATATGCACTTACGATTGTACAATGAATCAACTCCTTAATGAACAATTTTTAAAAATTACTCATTTGAGGAAAAGCAAAAATATCTCCAACTTACTAGAAAAAAAACTAAATTTTAGAGTCCAAATTCATAAAACCAGTGTCAGTAATTGTATTTACTCTATAGATTTTCATTTAATTGCTCATTTGGAATTTGTTTCTACAGATCCCAATATGAGGGGGGAAAATCCCTGTTCTTGTATAAATGCATTAACATTTACAGTTTTGCATTGAGTTCCCCCTGAAAACCACCGTGGATATAGCTGAACAAAGTGGAGAAAACTTCATTAGTAATTATTAAGCATTTCGAGGAAACCTCCCAGGATACAAACAGTGTTCAACGGACAGAACCAGAGTTCCAAAACCAAGCAGTTGTATAAATCAAACCAATCCCAGGAGTTGGAGCAGCGTAATGGAGAAACCAATGTGAATTACTGCTTAACAGGAATATTGAATCCTTAAATGAACTGTACACTCTCATTTTTAATGGGAGAAATCAGTAGCCAGGCATAATAAAAATAATTGAAACTACGGGCTGGGTCCATTTATCTATAGAAAATGCCTTAAAGAATAAGTGATTCAGAAACACAGCCAAACGTATATGGCGGCCCCCAATGGATGTCATTTGTGCCTAATGTTCTCAGTCGCCATCAATAAAACGGTGAATGGTGTGGATAATGGC